>JAJTUV010000846.1:0-287500 GCA_021653895.1 Mastomys natalensis | reverse complement strand
TGATACTGTTTTTGTTAGGAGCATCTGCCATTCTCAAGTTTATCATTATCAAAAACAAAAAGACCACCCAGGAAGCAGTTTATTCTGTGGTCAGCCTCTTAAAGGTCAGTGCAACTCCATGGTGAGGAAAACTCATTTGTCCAGACAAGCTTGTTCTGGGAAAATAAGGAGTCAGCTTTCCTAGGGTAAAAAGAAACTCTGTCCTGGACAGGCCACTGTCTTTGCTAGTTCAAGCCACACTGCTGCAGAGAGGGACACAGGTCACCTTCTGGTCACCTTATCTGTGTCCCTGTGGAACATTCACATAGATTGTACTGCATTGTGACCCTGGGCCTCTGCTCCAATCTCCCACAACAAGAGCCTGGCTGGGAGCTGCTGGAGAGCAGAGCGCTGGCTATTGTCCCTCCAGACACATCAGGCACTGTGATGACAAGGACCTGCTCTGAGAAGCCCTGACATCATCCTCCGGCTATGCCCACAGGACTGGCTCTTGGCACTGGCCCCTTGGGACCTCGACTCCTCCATTCCCTGGAAGTGATTAGATGAATGAGTCAGCTGTACTTTCCTGTGTACTCACATTTAACATTCCAAGATTAAATGAGATAATTGGAGGCCTGGTTACTCTCTTCCCTAGAACCTGCACTCAGGGCTGTGAAAGAAGGGTGGGGCGCAATGGGAGAGGGCACCTCCTGATTTTCTACCTGCAAGTGAGTGTCCTGAAGGGCAGGGGAGCTGTTTTTAATTGAGGACACACTGACCATCCTAACATCCTCCAGAATGAGAATGAAGCAGAATCCGTTTCCCAAGGGAAAGTGCTACAGGTCATTCTCATAGATGTAGCTGTTGTTTAATCCTGCCCTTTGTCAAGGAGACTTGATAAGACTCAACAACATACTATAGTCTATGGCCTGGTGGATCCTCTAGCAGAAGAGAGAACTCAGCTGCTCTCAAAGGATGTCAAGTGTCTTCGTTATAAAATGGATGTGAACTGGTACCCGGATAGATGGGTTCCCTTTCCTCAGATCCATGACACCTCAGAAACTCCCCTTGTGTCTCTTGACCAGATCCTCATAAATCAGGAGAAGTGCTAACTTCTATGTATATAATAACACATCAGTTCTAGAGGTCAAATACTAGGGACTAAAGAATATCCAGGGTGAATATGACATACTCCTTTTTCTCCTTCCTTTATGGGATGACACTCAATGTCCCTGTGTCACCTGTCAATACAACCTGCTACCCCACAGGGATCTAGTACTATATCCCCAACTCCAACTGCTCACTTCTCAGCAGTGCCAAAATGGATTCCGTGGCACTGATGGAGTTCAGGTCACCGGGCAGCCCTGCAGAGTGGAAGGGTCACTTTCTTCTCTCAGCACCCACCCTTCTTCCCAATCTGCCAGCTCCCCAATTTTAAAATCCTACCCTACTTTTCCCAGAGTTTTTCCTCAGAAAGCATTTGACATACATGCCATGGTGTATTTCTTTCCCCTAAGGATCATTTGTACTTTGGAAGTGATTTCTCATTGTGGAATGGTAGAATTTTATCCGTGAGAAAGTAAGGCATGCCAAGGCAAACAACCCTACCATCTGGCATAGGGCCATTGTTATTGTATATCTGGCTTTAAAATGCATGATCAGTGTCAAAACTCTTTGGTCTCTGAACATGCACTGGGTTCTGGGTGAGCTACAGAGGTTGATTTTGAATTAAGCCTGAGGGTCACAGACCAAGATATGTTGAATAAAGCGGCCTTCAGCAACATGACAGCTGGGAACGGATAGCCCTGGCAGGTCACACATTGGTTTCTATATTTAAAGGTTATGGTGGTGATAAAATTAATTTATCTTTGACAACAGAGCTACATATTCTAGAACACTGGTTGAATAGAAACTGAAGTGCTGACTTAGATGGAAAACCTGGTAAAGTCCAAAGACAAGATTAGAAAGCTTTCAGTTGTAGCTGGAGTCCAAGGTACTACTACTCTTTGAGGAATCCAGCTAGGTTTGGTTTGAGTCAAGCCAGAAGTCAAGCATATGGACAAACCCTGCTTCCTTTGGAGCTAAGGGATGCTGGCATCCTGTGAAGAAACTATTTAATGATTGTGTAATTAGAAACTATCAACAAGTGAGAAGAACCCAGAACTCTCAGTACTGAGGGGCATCTAGCATAATAATGACCACTCATAAACCTAACAAGGCTATTCTGCATTTTGTAGAGAAGTTATCATTCTCATGAACATCATATTGGTTATAAGCCACTTCCTGACCTGATGAGGTTTTTCTCAAAAGGATGATAGGCAATCAGATACCCTCTGAGTGGCAGTCTCAAGAGCCTGAGCTTTGTCTTCCAGCACAGTATGCCATTCCAGAGAGATGAGAATGAGACCAGCTGGAGTCTCTAAAACTATAATCAGAGAAACTCAAAAGTCAGGAGTGGGGTCAATAGTAGGCATCCTATGAAAAAGAAAAGTCTGTGGTAGAAAAAGGGTCGGTGTCGTTCAGACCTGGGAATGATGGGAAAAGCCCAGGTGGGAAAGGTCACTGTCAAAATGTCCTTACTTGTGTTAAGAAAGGTTCTAGATCATTCTATCTTAGGTTTTGATTATGCCTTGAGGGAGGGAGACAATGACACAGTAGGCCTCTCAAGTCTGGCAGGAGCATAGAAACACAGCTGGAGAGAGAACCACAATGTATAAACACAACTGGAATGGCGCGTGCATGAAGAAGAAGAAATACACAGAGGCTGTGGGGAGGATAGAAAACACCACACAAGCTCATCCCTGTCTTGCCACAGAGGGGAATGTGGTCCCCAGGAGTAATAGGCTAGAGAACAGGCTGGGTCATCTTTGCTGCTGGGAGGGCTCCAGCTGCTGTTCCAACAGCTGGACTCCAGGCAGCCTTGTGATGTTTCCTAGTGTATGGCCATTTGCTTGTGAGACTCATAAGCTCAGAATGGGGCACAGAGATCGCCGGGGTACAAGTGCTCTATTGTCTGCTAGTACCCACGTCTAGAGTTTTCTTAGACTAAAACAAATGTATTTGTAGCTGCCTTCTCCAGCTATCCTTTGTTTATTCTGCATAGATTCCCTACCATACAACAGTCCTGAGTTTATCCCTCTGTTCTTTCTATGCATTGCTTGCCATACCTTGAACTGCTACTGTACTTAGCGGCTTTGACTATGATACTTAAGACACTTGCAGGTTCTGATCACTGATCAAGAGTTTCAAATGGGGTCTGGCACATTAGAAGAGAGTCAATAGCTATTACGAAGAAATGCATGCATGGAAAGGCAATCTTATGTAGTCTGTCAGTTTAGATCCCTGTATGTGTTGAAGATTTGCAAGTTTGGTCTTTCTTCTAAACTAAGAGCCACAGGAGGGTGACACTGAGTGTCTGCTTTTGCATTGTTGATGGGTCCCTCACATTCAGCAGTTCAAACTAGAATTTGTCACTTTCCCCACCTCACTCCTCCACTTGTATTCCTGCCTTGATGAGCAGTGGCATCATTTACTTTGCTCAAGAGAGAAACCCATGTGCTGCAAGGTAATCAATTAGCATGCAGTGCGAGTCATATAAGACTCCCTTCGTAACTCAAATGCAGGACTTTTCCTACCTTGTCAGCTCTTATCAAACAAGCATGCCAGTCTTCCAGTGGAGTTCTGACCTTCTTCTGTCTCTCACAAGTACACTTCACACCAAAGATATGGTCCAGTCTGCAAACACAACCTCGTTCTGTACACACACACACACACACACACACACATTCAGTTTTGGCTCACCAGAACCAAACTTCCTGTGCTAATCACTACCTTTTTCTTTTTCCTCAAAAATTATATTTTCTCAGTTGGACAGTGGTGGCCCATGTCTTTAATCCCAGCACTCAGGAGACAGGGGCAGGTGGATTTCTGAGTTCAAAGCCAGCCTAATCTACAGAGCAAGTTCCAGGACAGCAACATAGGGCTGTTCAGAGCTACACAGAGAAACACTGTCTTAAAAAAAAAAAAAAACCCAAGATAGATAGCTAGAAGATAGGTAGATAGGTAGGTAGGTAGATAGATAGATAGATAGATAGATAGATAGATAGATAAACAAAAATAAATAAACAGAATAAAATTATGTTTTCTCTAGCTAGGGAATTCAAAAAATGGTTCTATCTCTATCCTTGATTGAGAAGAACTGAGGTTTGAGATTCTCCTCTGCTTGGAAGACACATTGTAAGCTGCTTTTAGAATTTAACCAACTTTTCTTCCATTATTGACCCTGGCTCCCTTCCTTCAGGGCTCAGCTGGGACTCAGTGTAGGTCACTGGTGGGCTCCCGATGATTGATAAGTAAGTCGTCAGCATCTAGCTAGCGTTTTTTGTGGGGTGTGTGTGTGTGTGTGTGTGCTTGTTGTGTACATGTATGGAGTGTGTGAGGAGTTCAGAGAGCTATCAGTATCAATTCTTCATCAATCACCTTGTACCTTATATTTTGAGGCAGGGTCTTTCACTGAAACCAGAGCTCGCTGATTTGGCTAGACCCGCTGGCTAGTGAGTCTCGGGGATCCTCTTGTCTCCCCTTCTTCAGTGCTAGGATTACAAGTATGTGCCTCTGTACCTGGCTTTCTACATGGGTGCTGGTTTCCATGTTCATGCAGCCAGGATTTTCCCCAAGAGAGCCATCTCCTAGCCCCTACCTCATTCTTTACATCAATTATTTGTGTCTACCTGCAACAAACAATCTTAAGACACAGTGATTACTGCAATGGAGAGATTTACAGATGAGATGGTTGAGTCTCTGTGGGGCGAAGGGACAGTTTCTACAGTTGTGTGAACCAGGGTCACAGAGCTCAGGTTACAAGCCAAGCTGATGTATCCCAAAGCTCTGCTTTGTGGTGGTCGTGAGTGCATCTCAGGGCCAGGGCATTCGCCTTAGCATTTGTGAGGCCCTGGATTCGACCCCAGCAGGAAGGAGAGAGAGAGAGAGAGAGAGAGAGAGAGAGAGAGAGAGAGAGAGAGAGAGAGGAGAGAGAGAGAACCAAACATAAACAACAACCCTAGAAAGCAAAGAGCAAAACATGTTTCCCCCTCTCCTCAGACAGCTTCTCAGCAAGCTGGACTTGAGGCAAATTGGATTCAAGTAAAGATATGGAGCCAACATATCTCAAGAGTAGAATCATAAACTTCTTTATAAGAAAAGAATCAGACTGACTTCTAGTGAATGTAAAGGAGAGAGGAAGAGACAATACCCTGAATAGAGTAATTAACAGTTAAGTAACTTGAAACAAATGGGGACTCCAGGTTCAGAGATAGTTAGAACCATGGCAGCCAGCACCACCTAGTGCTGGAGACCTGTGAGCTTTGATGTGCGGGAGGAGAAGGAGAATTTCCAGCACGGGGTAAATCATACAACCAACATAAGATAAACATTTGAATACATACATAACTATGAATATCACCACAGAAAGGTATCAAAGAACAACTCTGAAGACAGGGACCGGACTTTGACGACATGAACAGGGAACACTCATGAAGCTGATCATGGGACCACACTGAACACTTTCCATCGCTCAGAACATTTCAAAGGCAATTATCAATTATTTTGTGAAACGTATAAAGATAAATCACCCGTGACAAATGACAATTGGACTTCACAGTAATGTAAACGCTGTAGGCTTTCAGGGGGAACTTTACTGAGAAATTTGAACTTTCATCTTTTCCTGGACCAGCTATACCCTCTTCGATTCTCTCGGTCGGCTGGTGGCAACTGTAGTCAGCCACATTGTCAAGAGCCCCGCTCCGCAGTGTCGTGAGGGTGGGATGCTCTAGGTAGAGATTTGCAGGTATAGTGAACTGTTTTCAGTTTGGGACTCATGTATTTGCACGTAACCTCACCGTACCTCAAGGAGCATCTGCTGTGACAAGATAGCTATTTATCAAAGGTTATGTTCCCCTTTCCATAGTGTGGAGTTTCTGCTGGGAAACAGATGTAGCTCAGCCAGGGGACCTTTCTCAGCCTGCGTACTGGTCCCACAGTGAGCATAGCGTAAGGGAGGTTTCAGTTTTAGATTTCACTTGCTAGATCCAAAAGGTGACAAAGCGCCACACTACACTTCTAAAGAAAGTTCTTTTGAAATGCAGCCATACCCGTTTGTTTACTTGTTGCTATGGTTACACCCACCACTACGAGGGTGAGTGGCGCTGTTGTTACAGACTGAGTCTATAGTTTACTATCTGGCCCTTTAAGAAACTGAGCCATCCTGGTTGGAGAATGGTGCAGGATGGTGGAGGGTGATAGGGCCACAAGAGTAAGGAGCCTGCCATAGAGGACTCCTCTTGGTGGAATCCTCTTCCCGGACTGTTAGAACAATGAATAAACAAATGTCATGACACCAAGTAATGTCAAAATTGGTACAAATGCATAAGTAAGACCCTTGGGATTTCTAAAAACAGAATCATGAAAGGTGGCTTCCAGGAGTGTCAGGGGCGATTCAGGAAGGAAGCAATACCAAGTGACCAGTCACAGGCAGAAACTGTCTGGACACATCACAGGTCACGGTCACTTCCCACCCTTTGCAGGCAATTTACTCCATATCCTCTTCAAATTACCCTTAGGGAAGAACATGTCCCAAAACATCTGTCATATAGAAAGATGGGTGACTGGAGACTTCCAGCTAACAGAGAAACAGAACGAAAAGGTGTGTGCATCCAGCCATGGTAATACAGATAAACATAACGCAGACGGCATGACCTGCTGTGACCTCTATCAAATGGTTGGTCTTGCTGTATAGCCCAGTCTGGCCTCATGTTTGCTACCTCTGGCTCCTACAAAGACCTGTCAACCTCTCTGTGACAGTAGGATTCTGCTAAGCAAGAGGGCATGATTATTCAACTGCCTCAAATGTCATTATTTATTGTGCATCTATGAATAATATGGGTTTTATATGCCATATACACAATTTTATACATAAAGTATGTGTTTCCTGGCCCATTTAAAAAAAAAAAAAAGAGCCACCTTGCTAGATCTATGCAGTAAAATTTTATTTATTTTCATAAAACAAATCATCTGTAAAATTTTATTAAATTGATATAATCTACAAATCTAAATACATATTGGTATTGTTAAAGGAAGTGCATAAACTATTGGAATGGTAGTTTGCATGGGTAGTTTTAAGATGCCATTGACTGTATAATACATAGGTTTTCAAGTACCAGCAAGTGCACAAAAATGGATCAGGAAACATCCTTCATTTGTGGACATAGACATTGCCACTTAAACAAGATGAACTGAAAAAATGTATTGGAACTATTAAGAAACTCCTCAAAGATGCTAAGAAAGAGAAAGGTGCAAAATGTGTGTTTCCCTTGTCACAGTGATCTAAAGGACTTGGCTTATAACTTTGTTGTGGGAAATAGAAGGTTTAAATAAATAGAAAGAGACTTTGTGCTTCTGAGTCGGGAGAATCCATATGCTTTAAACACATGAATTCGCTGTTAATTAACCTATAAAGGCATTACATTCCCAAGCAAATTTTGACAGGGGTAAAGGTAAACATGAAAAACTGTCCCTAAGTTTTACCTCTAGCAGACTTCTGTAAGTAGCCAGGATACAATAGACAAAGCAGACCAATGTAAAGAAGCCTGTGAAGCTAAATGTCAGAGCAAATCATAAAATACATCACAAAATTCTGGACAAAGCAAAATGGCATGTGTCTCTTAATCTAAGCCCTGAAACCTTTGCAGAGGCATTTAGATTTTAAATGTGAAAACAGGGTACTTGGTATGTGTAGTCGATGATGTAAAAAGTCTATATTCTTGATCTGGGAAATATTTTCAATGGAAACAAGTTTAGAAACTATGAAGAAAATGATAAAAAGATGACTTGAAAGCACTGTGTGTAAAATCAGGATGCACAGGGCAACGGGCTGGTAAAATGTCTGCCACACTGATGATAGATGCAGAGCTGTTTGTTTGCTTCTGTATAAGTTCAACGCACAGAGAGAAACACAGGCACCAGGAAGAACAGAGAGAAGGCTACCAGCAGGCAACGCATAATCTCCGGGGAAAGTGCAAAGTCAGTATGAGGGCAAAGGTGAAGATTAAAAATCTTTGGCCTCTAATAGGGGAATGAGTGGCAATTTTATAGTCATGGGATAGAATGTTCTAAAAAGGATGAGAAATGCTGGATGGTATTCTCCCACCTCTTTCCTATCTGCTGAAGTATCAGAGCAGTGATGGAGAGCATGCACTCCTCAGAACTGTAGGGCATGTTCAAAGACAGTCAGTGTGGAGGCAGCTTGTGAAGAGAACAGTCAGCCCCTGGAGGATGCCGAGAGTGGGCTCTGGAAGAGGAGGAAGGGACTCTCCTGGAGTTCATATTTCCATAATTACACATCTCCAAGGCAGCATCCGCACTGTCTCTGAATGGATGGGTAAGACCAAGGTGTAGACCAACTCAAGGGTAACTTACAAAACTGTAGTTAGCATAAGATGTCCTAGCACATGCTTCTGATGACATATTGAAACTCTTAAATATCTATTGGTAAATAATATCTTTTGATATTATTTTATCAAAGGAGCTGCCTGTGGGTCTAACTGAAAAAGAAAAGTTGATTTACCTATGGGAAAGTCCATCTCTCCTCTCCACTTTCCTATGCTTACCCAGGCCCAATTTAGAGTATCGCTTACATGAACTCTTTACTTGTAGGCTGCTTGGATCCACCTGAGGTCAGTTGGTCAAATGGTCTAAGGAATAAACTAAGGCAGTTTTTGAGGGAACTAATCAGTGAGTGTATCATCTTGGCTATGAGATTTGGCCTTGAATATCTCATAGTGAATTGTCAATTTCACATGGATCTTAATGTGGCCATGTGACTATGGATCCCAGGCTGGCCTTGAAATCTTGACAACCCTCCTGTCTCAGCCTCTCAAGTGCTGGGATTATAAGTGTGAGCCTTTATTGCTGATTCTTCTCCTCTCACCCCTCCCCCTCTGCCTATTTAACATAGGAAGCTGAAGACAGAGGACCTCCGGATATGGGGTATACGCTTGGGGAGCAACCCATGTCATGGGTCGTCCAGTGGGATGCTCAGAACAGGATTGCCAGATTGCCAGATTGCCAGAGCTGTGGCTGCTCTGGGATTCACAAGTGTGGGATGGGCATACCTCCCATGCCCCAACCCAAACTACCTTTTATAGCCTCTTTCACTGAAGAATCCATAGGCAGAATGTTCTTCTCCACCAGTTCCAAGGGCCCTGGGCGGAGAGCAATCTTCTCGTTGAGGTCATCTGCAAGGCGGGCTCTTTTCAGCTTCATCTGAGCAGTTGGAATGGATCTTTCTGCTGTGGAGGCTGTAAGGTTAACAGACAGGATCCGTTTTAGAACTCGATGTCATTTTGTTTGGTTTGGTTTTTTGGCTGCTGGTTGCAAAACACTGTGTCACACCATGCTCTACCATTTTGATAATTTTTCAATGCGAGCATCATCACTTCACAGGGATTAGCACCAGAGAGCAGACACTTCCAAATAAAGGCAAATGAAGACGCACAGGAAAACTGGAGAAACTTGCCTTGAGAGGATTTGTTTTAAAAAAAAAAAATGCAATTTGGCAATTTTGTAAGCAAGCAATCCATGGGTCCCTGTGGCTTGCTTGACCTTAGGTTCCTGGCTTTTGAGAGGGACTGGCACAGGCTGGGCCTGCAGTAAACAAGATCTCTGGTAATAGTTAGTGGAGGGAGGGGTTATAAACTTCTAGGGATTTTAGATTTGTCAGTATTGTGATGCTAAGAGGCAAATGTTCAGATCTGTTACAAAAGAAAAAAAAATCCTTTGAAGTTGGATCCACTTCTTTTCTGGACAAGTATCTTTCCATTCCAAATCCTCCCTATAGTCAACCACTGGTCTCTTCTGCCCTCAGGAATACTCTGCTCACCTTTGGAATTAGTTTCCACTTTCCTGTTCCCACCTGAAAGCAAAACTCAGGAGAGAGGAAGATGGGGAGGCAGAGGGGGAAGGGGAGGGGAGACGGGAGGAAGGGGGAGGGGGAGAAGGAGAGGGAGAGTGGGGAGGGAGAGGGAGAATGGGGAGAGAGAAAGAAAGAGGGAAAGAGGAGGAAGAGGGGGAGGGGAGGGAGAGGGAGAGACTAGGGGGTCTTTGTTACTCCAGGGAACTAATTCCTAACTTCTGTCTGGGATACTCAAAGACTCCATGGAAGAGACAAGATACATAATGAAGGGCTGCTATGGCTAAGCAGTTGATACTATTGATAATGGTGAAAGAAACAAGTCCTTTAAGTCCTGAGGACTGGAGTCAGGCAAGCATTGCACTGCTGAGCTATACCCCACCCTCCTAGGCCTTCTTGACTATAGCACCTCTGTGCACCCCAGTATCATAAATGCCAAGGGTAGGCATGAGAAAATGAACTGAGCTGGAAACTCTCTGCAAGGCATCAGTCTTTCTGAGTTGTTTTTATTATTAGATCTATACTTTTTCTTCCCAGAACTAGACCGTGAATGCACATATTTACATGTTTAGTTTGACTTCCCAGAATTTGTCTATAAATACTGGTTTATTTCCTGCTGTTTTGACTAAACATCCTCTAAGCTTTTTCTTATTAAGTCATTATTCCTCCAAGCCATTGCTCTGGTTGATATGTGATATTACACTCAGCAGAGGATCCCCAATTTGCTTGGGGGGATCGCCGACTGTTGGACATTTTACCAGCTTCAACATTTCTCCTCCAAATAACTCTCCGCTAAACACCACTTTATACCAACCTGTATAAGCTCAAGATACATAGTCAAGGAGTTTGATACACTCTGCCAAATTGCCCTGTAGCAACACTGACCCGGCAGTACCCCACCAGCAGAGTGCAAATGCCTGCATCTCATGCCTTCTGGTCTCGTGTAATATTTATTTTTATTTGCTAACTTGATCATTGGAAGGTCTGTATCTCATTTGAAATGGCATTTCTTGGGCTATTTGTATAGCTGTAATTTCGTGCTGGCACAGCACTGGTTCCCAGGGTCTTCATAGATGTCACTGTGAAGAAGGTAAGAATTTTGTCACGAATGCCTGAGAGTCCTTAGAATTCTTCACAGCCTTTCCTCTGGGTTCTGTGCCATCTAGTTCCTGTCTTATAGCATCTCACTTACTCCACAGTTGGAGAAAAGTCAGTAAGTCAGTAGAGTCAGAGAAGATGCTGACCAATGGTGAAAGACTCACAACTTCCACCCCATTTCAGAGCCTTTCCTGCCCTGTAAAGCTGGCATCCAGTCTTGGAAGGAAAGCTGCATTCTGGAGAGAGCACGCTGCTGCTGGCTGTGCACTGCACCTCCATCTTAAATGCTCTTCCTTCTTCCTGAACTTGGTCCATGCTTCCTATCTAAGGTCTTTGCTTTCCTTTCCCCAGGGTATTCTGAGTCAGTCTCCCTTCCATGGCCTCCCCTCCACTTTCAGAATACCATGCATCTTCTCTCTGCTGGGCTGTGAATGCTGATTTTTGTGCCTACCTCCTCTGCTACCCTGGGGGAGTTCTCTAAGCTTAGAAACCCATGTCTTATTCATCTCTGCACTCCCAAAGCCAGTCAGCCACCACCAGTGCAGCACTTTCTCACTGAGCCAATATTTCACAGAAAATGTCAGAGAAGAAGCTGAATCTCTGAAGCTGGGCCCCAGTGGTCTGAGGGTTCCTACTGCAGGAATGGCATTTCCTTCCTTCAGGTGTCAGACCATGGTGACAGCTAGGTGTTTGCTTTGTTTCCCATTCCCGAACATGGTCACAGCACCCAGGATAGAACTGCATGGATCAGCATTGATTTTTCTGTGATCCTTATTTCCTACACATAGATCATATAGCCATCCACAGGGCAGAATCAAACTGCTACTTAATGACTACAGGAACAGCTAGATGATACCCCTCATGTCTACAAAGGACACTCTGTGTGTGCTCAGTGGAATTAGGGAATCACCTGGCCTTAGACCAATGATTCTCAACCTTTGGGTGTCAGATATCCTGCATGTCAGATATTTATATTACCATTTATAACAGTAGCAAAATTACAGTTATGGAGTAGCAATGAAATGACTTTATGGTTGGAGTGACCACAACATGAAGAAGTGTACTAAAGGGTCACAGCATTAGGAAGGTTGAGAACCACTGCCTTAGAGTCAGGTAGTAATGGCACAGGCGAGTCTGGAGGCCAAATCTGAAACAAATGTGTGTCTTTCTAAGTCTTCAATGTGATTGAGAATAGCTGTATGACTGCTCAAAATGATCTAGTGAAAAGCTGGGGTTCGTGCACACGTGCATGCCTGCTTATATGTGTGTGTGCATACATGTGTGTTTATGTGTGTGTGTGTGCATGTTTAAAAAGATTTTTATTTTATTTCATTAATTTAGTTTTGGAGAGGCTTTTGTTGGTGGTTTTGCTTTGTTGTTGTTGTTGTTGTTGTTTGTTTGTTTGTTTTTGTTTTTTTTTTCATTTTATTTTTTTTGAGATAGAGTTTCTCTGTGTAGTCCTGGCTATCTTGGAACTCACTCTGTAGACCAGAGTGGTCTCAAAATCAGAGGTCCATTTAACTCTGTGTCCTAAGGTGTGTGCCTCCACTGCCCAGCTTGGGAGAGGTTTTTTAAGGGACTTAGCAAGCACAGAGACATGAAACTACGAAAATGGCCTCCCACTAGGCAGGTATCTCCTAGTTTATGATTTATGCAGCCTTACCTTGGAGAATGTGCATATTAACCAGGCTGGCAGGGTCGGATCTGTTTCTACCCTTGCGCCTCAGGGAATCTTCAGTCTGTAGAACAAATACACAGAGAATCACCTAATTTTAACTTTCAAAAATTCTCAATTTCTCTCAAAAAGAAAACTGTACTCTTTAAATGACAAATGGAGAGTATACCTCTCTCCTATGTTTCTGTAAAGAAACATAGAATCTTTGTACAGGAAAGAATGGCAGAGGGGTAAAAAGCCGGGGCCCAAGTCAATGCCTATAAATACAAAGGCATTCTAGATCTGGAGATGTTTTACTATAATTGATCTTATTGCCTCTTAGAATAGTCTCAAAAGCAACCAAGGTTAGAGATGGAATATTGCCTAAGCATGCTCTCCAATCTGACTCCACACAACCCTTGCCTACTGCCCCTGACATGGCAAAGTGTGAACCCTGCAAATTCAGGCTTCAGAAGGCACTCGGGGAGGGATGGTTTACCATATTACATTGTCACAGAGGAGCTGTCTAAAGGGATGACAGGCCTCGGATTCCTATGTCCAGGTTCTCCTCCCTCCCTACTCATGGTCTCCCCGTGTGGTCCAGTCCATCTGATGTTCAATAGCCTGCAGTGCTAGGCACCACAGCCACTCACAAGCAACTTGGAAGAACTGCAAAATCTCTCTCTTCCCATCTATTCATAGCCGGGCTACAAGGCTGCACCCAACAGGCAAGAAAAGACGCCAGTGTGTCTATCCCATCTCTCTGGAGGGGCAGGTGGCTCCTTCATCATATTTATATTACCGAGAACATCAGGTGTAAAAACCCATTTATTATAAAGATACCTAATGAGTGTGTCAACTTTCCCTTTAAGTGAAAAAATAAAACAACCTGTCGCCTAAATGAGAAACTCAATGAACACCATTCTTTGTGTTGCTCCAAATAAACCCCAATCCGCAGCCTTCAGCTTCCTACTGAACACACTTATGAAAACCTGACTTTTGCTAAGAACGACTGTACTAAAAGATAAATCAGTGAGAAGACCAGCTTTCCTTCTCTTCTTGAGGATGTTTTGACCTCTAGTATATTGTAGAGAGACTATCTTGTATATTATACGAATGCATCACCTGTCAATTAAAAAGCCTATGGCCTATAGCTTAGGCAGGAAATAGAAGGCGGGACAGTCTGAGAGAGAAAGTATTCTGGGATGGAACAAAGTGAGAGAAGGTTCACCCAGGAAGATGTAATGGGAAGATGTAAGGAGATAGGCACATGGCACCTGAGCACAGGTAACCAGCCACGTGGCAGAATGTAGGTTAAAATAAATGGGTTACCTTAAGTTAAGATTCTAGTCAGAGAAGAGCCTAGCTATATGGCCAAGGTATTTGTAAATATATTTTGAGTCTGAGTCTTATTTCTGGGAGCATGGGGAGGAAGAACTAGAAAATAACTTCAACAGTATGCCTTTGGTGATTGTCCTTCGACGTCAAATGGTTAAAAACTTTTTTTTTTAAAGGGGACAACTATCAGTCATAAAGCTTCCACGTTAGTTATCATTTTCACAGATGTCTTTGGTTCATGGGAGTGAGAGTTTTATTGGTGTGAGAAGAGGGATGTGGCCATTTGGAGATCATTGTACACACTTAAGCCTAAGTTTTAGCATCATATCGACAGCTTGTCGCCCACATTTAAAAAAAAAAAAAAAAAAAGGGCAGTTTGCAAATTTACCTTGGCACTATCCAATTTTTTTCTCGGGTCATGGAATTCAGTAGGACTTTTCAGTGCTGCAACAGAAAAATAAAGAGGTGAGCAGAGGCTGGCCGAAGGCACAGTCAGTATTGCAGGGTTGCTGTGTGCTTGCTGAGCTATGCACAGTCTGGAAGTGATGGCCCCCATCAGGCCACAAGCAACAAAGAAGAAAGGCCTGGAGGTCGTCAGCTGCCGATAAGCCACAAGAGACAGAGGAAGGTGGGACTCAGGCCTAACCCAGGAGGAGCAGCAGAGGCAGGCGTTGCGACAGGAGGAGAAGTGGTGTAGGCAGGCCATGCCAAGTTCTGAGGAACCTGGGTAGGGGATAGACTACCACTAATTTACGGGAGACCCTAAGTGAGGTAACTCACATCCTCATTGACTTTGCTGTGCCCTTAGTTCTAAAAGCTTGGTGGATGGTTGCAGTCTGGGGTGTGTGGGGCATACTGGAGTTAGAGACTGTACTTTGGATATAGGATGTGGTTGACTAGGAGCAGCTAGTCAAAGGAGGGTGTTGAGTGAGAAGTAGAGATTCAGATATGAGGACTAGAAGGTTCCATGGAGACAGTGAACTCTAATCCCAACCTTAAACAAAGTGTGGAAATTGAGGTGCACAAAAATGGATTGACTTATCCAGGGGCACATACTTGGATCCTGGGTTCTTAGATTCCCTAATCTTTTCCAGGGAATGGTGTCCCAACTATTCTCTGTCCATGGACATGGGCCTCCCAGGCAGTCATGTCCAGTGGCATAGAGCAGCACAGAACTGATAACCTGTACTGGTTAGCATGTCCGCTCTTCCCTCTGTGTCCTCTCATCTCCCTTTGGAGCACCTCTTCACTATGTTCCCATAAACCCAGTGGAGCAAAAGTATAGAACATTCTTCCACACATGTCTGCATTGATGTTGGCTTCCTGGAAGCCATCTCAGTTAGAAGCCATCAACAATCAGGCTTCATTGCAAGCGAAGAGGCTGAACAGAATTGCATTGTTTTTTCTTTTAACATTAATTGTAAGTCTGGCTATGCTTCTAAAACATAAATATTCTACAAATACTCTAGCAAGTGTCCACTCTTATGTCACAGGCAAGGTAGGTGTCTTTAAAATCTCGAATTAGTTTTCTGGCCAGGTTGGCATGTGTGACTGTGTGTGTGTGTGTGTGTGTGTCTGTACCCATAATTGCACATTCATCCCTGAAGACTGCATGAAACTAAGCACAGCCTGTGCTTAGTAACCTGGTGGAGGTCATAGTGGTGCTTGGTTACAGTACGTTCTATAGAGGGTGCTGTTTGGGATGTAAGCGAGGCATGCTCTGTCAATTTCCCTGCCTCACTCCAACATTAACAATGCTAGTAAAAAGCCATGCCCACAATTGTCCCAGGTGGCTGCTTTGTTGTCAATTTCATTGACATTATTTCTTTTCACTTTGACTGGAGCTGGAGGCCTTTTTCTCAAAGGAAAAGGAATGAATATTTAGCTTGACTATAACATTTCACCCTGACCTGGACATTGACTGTCCAGCTTCTGTTTGTCAGTTTCAGTTGTAAAGTGGACTTCCCAGACATACTTTACTGTAGGCACCCCTCTCTTCCTCACCTTTCCCCAGCCAAGTGATTCTGAGAAACAAATGGGTATCACTCTTGTGGATCATGCATTTTCTTCGACAGGCATCTGGGTATCCTTGCGAAGGAGGCTTGCCTTTTCTCACATTTGATCCCTGGAAATTTACTTTGGGCATGTCTGGAGAGGCTCCCTCCTCACCAGGCTACCAGGTCACAGAGTCTACTTAGGTCCCTGTATTGTGTGAGCTCTGTACCCACAGGTCTTTACCTCTGTCCCCTCACCTAGTGTTCATGGAATTAAGCATGACATGTTAGGGATGACTAAATTACTTTCATCAGCAGTAAAGGAACTGATTCTGAACTGATCTTTACTAATTGGTCAGGAAGAATAACGTGTTTTTCCTGGAGGGGTTCCCCAAAGGGAACATATGGTAGCTTTCAGATATTGCCTACGTTCTAAGGAAAATATGTTTGTTTTTTAAAATTCATTTTGTTGCTATTGTGTGTGCATTTGTATGTGTGCCGTGCCTGTGGGGGTGGGGTCATGGATGCTGAGGGACAAGTGTGGAAGTCAGAAGGCAGTCTTGTAGGGTTAGCTCTCTCCACCATCGTGTGAGTTCTGGGCATTAGATTCATGTTGTCAGATTTGTGAAGAAAATGCTTGTAGCCACTACGCCTTCTTGCTGGTCTGCTCAGTTGGTTCTAATTGGGCTTGAGACCTGAGAGGAATTTCCTGACTCTGCATCCTTGAGATTTCTTCAGATCTCACTTGTAGAGCTTGTCATTTCCTTGAGAAGCACTGCCATTTCCTGGTTTGGTTTTACAAAGCAACAATTCATGGCCATGTTGCTACCTCTCCTGTGAAGATTGATTGACACAGTTTAGTTCTCTGATGTTTGGAACAGGAAAGTTTTCCAGAGCCTTCTACTATAGGGTAGAAAGCTATGTTTGAGGTCTTGGGAAGAATACAAAGAGGTCTACATGCTGCCCCCATCAATAAATGTTCTCCTCAGAGCTTGCCATCTGGGTTGGGTGTGTTATGGGGCACTAGCTTGAGGTCACATTGTGGAAAGCTCCCCTGCAGTGGCTCTGGGGCTGAGGTTTGCCTTCTTTGTGAGTCCAGAGAATGTGGGCTCTAGCCATTTCCCCTGCAGGCCTCCAAAAATCGTAATGCCTCCCTCAGTTGATTTTTTTTTTTTTTTTAAATACACAAAGGACCACTTCTGCTGCCAGCCCAGGGAGTATCAAATGGCAAAATTTTGTATTTAAAGGACACTGACATTTAAGATGGAAAAGGAATTTGGATTTCTAAATTAAAAAAATAAGTCCATGTGATTTCAAATTAGAATTCGACTATAAATCCAGTCAGCCACACATCTGACTTGTTCCCCTGGAGGAAGATTAATCGCTCCTCGCAGGGGAATTCACGTTCTCGCCTCAGCGTTCAGTCGCAGGCTATTCCTATTTCTGTCCCTACAGCTCCAGCTAATTTGGGTCAGCTGTGTGGATAAACATTCGCCTAGATAAGAACAGGCCTCCTGCAGTCTTTCTGTTCCACTCTGACTTCAGGCTTCCAAAGAGATGCAATGAAGAAAAGAGGCCGGGGATTCTGAGAACTCATTTAAGGCCAAGGAGGGCTGTTTTGCACAGGGCGGGACTCTGGTATTGATTGACAGCCCAGCAGTCAAGTTGCTGACTCTCCTCTAGGGAATCTCTCAGGCCCAGGCCCAAGGAGAACTAGTATATTATATTAACTCCACTGACTAGAAAAGAGGCAGGTGCCAAGGGCTACATTGGGTTGTGCCCCAGTTCTACGTGCAGGCCCCGGGACTGGCAATTCCCAGCATCATTTGGGAGACTGTTCCAGCCCTTCTACCTCTGAACCACTGCCTCTAAAATTCTGGGGGTGAAGCATAAAAACATGGCTTTGAACAAATCCGCCACGTGATGTTCATGTCCAGGTTTAAGAACATCGGTGGAGTTTGTAAGGCCAGTACCACCTCCTGTGGAAGTTCCCATGGAAACAGTGAGCTCTAAAGAGATGCACTGCATGGGGATTGTCAGGGGCTGATTTTCAGTACTGTAAATAAATAATAAATAAATAAATAAATAATAAATAAATAAATTAAGTGAAGGAAGAAGCGGAGTCTGCCCCTAGAAAGAATGCTCAGGTGAATAACACCGCCTCTCTGGTCATTGCTGCCTAGAGTCACAGCAATGTAGTTTAAAAATGCTAGCTTCTGTGAAAAAGCATTTGCTCCTTTATGACTTGAAATTAGAGATATGAATTAATAATATTTATTAGAGCTTTTAAATTTTATGTAAATGGACGTTTTGCCTGCATGTATGCCTGTGCATGATGTGTGTGCCTGGTGCTTGTAGATGCCAGAAAAGGGCACCAGATCCCCTGGAACTGGAGTTACAGATGGCTGTGCACTACCATATGGGTGCTGAGAATTGAATGTAGGTCCTCTGGAAGGGTAGCCCAATGTCTCTTAGCTGCTGAGCCAATCTCTAGCCCTCTACCGGAGAGTTCTCTGTGGGGAGGAGACAGAGTTATTTCAGACATGAGACTTGTGATGCTGTGTGATTGAAGGTATTCTGGGTACCTGAGAATTTAGGAACCATTTAACTGGGACTTCTCCTTGTTGGTACAACCTTGAACTAATACAGTAGGGTTTTTTTTTGCACTTTTAGCTCACACTTACAAAATGGATTGCGTAGTGTTTACTCACTCTGCTTTGCTTTGAAAGGCAAAGCAGACCTTGAGTATGTTCCCCCGAGCAATCAGAATACAGGCTACATGTAGCTGATAACAACTTAGAAATTATTTTCTATTTATCATCTATCTATCTATCTGTCGTCTATCTCTATATCTATATATTTATATATCTATTTCTATATCTGTCTTGAGGGAAACTTGGTAATAAATTCCTTATTCTGTGCCCCAATTAAATTCTTTAATGGTTGAAAACAATGTATTCGCTCAGTGTAGCTGGCAGCACTTAAGATTTGTCTTATACATGTATAGAGTCTGACCCAACATGCAATACTTTGGAATTTCTTCCCTACTGGATATAAGGATAAATTCAAAGCCATTCTCAAAGTAGACTGGTTTTCTACTTTTTAAGAAACAGGCAACTGGAAAATTGAAGGAGAGATAAAAGAAAAAAGAGAAGTCAGAATTGATCCAGTTTGGCATGAGAGTTCTGGGTACCTTTCCCTAGTTCTAGGGGGCACAGAGATGTTAGGGAGAAAGGAAGAGGCAGACAGATTAATCCCTTGTGCCGTGTTCTGCTCAGGCAGCCAATAGTGTGTGGTAGGTGCTGTGGGGGGGAAGCCAAGTCAGCCGATGCACTGAGAAAAGGTGGAGAGACTCTATCCAGTGAATGTCTCAAAACTATGGTGAGGCTGCATGGGGAGTGGGTGCGGGGATGGCCCGACATTCTTCTGGCTATTCAGGAGTGCCACAGAGTTCAGGGGTTTACCAAGGCTTTGCAGTAAGTATGTGGCTGATGTAGCTTGGATTAGTCTGCAAAACAAATAAAGGCAGCACCATTCATAGACAGCTCCTTGTATCTTGAAATTCATTTACATTGATCAGATCATTGGACTAAAGCTGCCCAGAAATCCCACTCAAGGCAGAGATGACTTTTACACTGAACGACCTCTCTGGTCCCCAGGTCCTCTAAAACCCGTCCCAGTTCCTTTCCTCTTCTCTTCCATCCCAGAAAGACAGCTGTATTTTGTACCCTGAGCTTGTCCCATTAGATGCTCCTTAGTAACAGAGAAGGAGGGAACATTCAGGTTCTTCCTTCAAATTCCCAGGTACTCACATTCATCATGGACTCTATACTTTCCCCAAGTTATCAATAGAAGCAGTTAAATGAGGGCTATTTGGAGCTTCTTATAGACTGCAAACCCATTGACTCAGAAACTGTGTTTGATTTCCATGTGTATGCCCTACATACAGCCTTACTCCTAATAGATGCTCATAGCTCTATGGACATTTTAATGTATCTAACTCTGAAGGCTGAAAATCTTTTATCTGAGAGCTTTGGAAGGGGTCAGAATGAGATGGAGCCATCGAAGCCATTGAATCAAAGACTGGAGCAAGCTCAAGCCAGACCAAATCTTAGCACAGAGATGGGAGTAGGGCATGAAATTCCATATCTAGCACTGGAGTGATTGACAACTGTTAGTTGCTTGGAGAGGGGGAGATGGCTTTCTCTAAGATTGTAGCCCTTTGGTAAGTCAAAAATGCTCCATGGGAAGCCTACCCATCCAAGAATGTTTGAAGATCACAAATTGGTCTTTATGGGTTTAAATAAAACAACACGAAGTTGGTTGGCTAGGGAAGCTGGGGTGTTTCTGGGAAGAGCCAGAGAAGAGAAAGAGATTACAAACAAAACTCTTAACACAACTATCAAAGGAATAATAAAATCTTTAAAAATAAAAGAGTATCTGCCATGGGTGAGTGCTGCTCAAGGTGAGAAGTTTAGGGAGGAAATGGACATGAAAATGATGAATACCACTCTCCCTTGATGTTTCCAAGGAAACAGGGACCCTGCTCTTGCGCCTGCAGGCCGGTGAAGACATCCTTCCAAACTCAAGCTTCCATGGAGATTCAGGCAGTTCCATTTTGAGAATCATATGTAGGTCTCAGAGATAAGTCTAAATAATTAAAGCTATAGATTTCATGGCTGTTTGAAATTATGAGCTTCACAACTCCCTGTGAAAGCTAACTTAGGGTATGGTTCAGCCTCCCAGATGGAGCCAAAGAACACCTTTCTCATTTTTTAAGTTGTGCTAAGATTCTATATTGGCCTAAGAAGACATTTGTTTTCACTTCTACTCAAAAGTTGGTGTGTTTAATTTCATTCAATGCACCACAAGAGTGAGAAACCTAAACGCATACAAACAGGGACAAAGTGGATGCTTTTTAAAGTGACTGAGGGGATTAAAAATAAAGAACATGTTGTAGCTACTGGTGTGGATTGTTTGCTACTTAACAGTGATCTCAAAGCCTGCCTGCCCAATGCATGGCCATGAAAAAGGAAGACTGGAATTGAGCCCTGTTGAACTAGGTGGGCTAGCCAACTAGAAGGTATATCTAAGCTCATTGGGGTCAGAGAGTTTAATCATCACTTTGAGAAAAAGTAGGATCTGTCAGAGGTTAGGCAGTGGGGTTTGTCATCCATAGTTGGTCACAGTAACACATCTTATTGAGACCATTGATCATTCTTTACATTTTTCCCAGAGGCTCTTCGCAGTACTCAGGATGAAAGACAGGCTGCTCTGTCATGAGCTACACCTCAGCTTTGTATTTGCATAATTTTGGTCACAGTGACTTAAGTTCTTACAAATGTAAAGTAATTTCTCTTAAACATGTGAGGAAGGTTTAAAGCACTCACTCACAAAAAGGGTTTGTGGGGGCCTGAGCATTATAGGTCTAAAGGGTGTCTGGTCTGTGTGGGCCCTGGACATCACGGTTCTGACCTCAACTCTGCTGTATTAAGAAATGGTTGGGCATTTCTGCAGTGGCCAGACTCTGGAGATAATGAAATGTAAAAACCAAAACCCAAAAACCAATCAATCAAAAACAATCAATCAACCAACCAACCAACCAACCAAATGAACAAACAAACAAAGCAACAACCAAAACAAACCAAAACAAACCAAAACAAAAAACCCAACCAAATGAACAAAAAGTCAGAAGACATTCTGCCAAAGCATGGTAGGTGCTCCCTTTAACCATGTATGTGACAATTTTGAACAACCCATTAATTGGCCATTGGTTTTGTGTGTAGACAATTTATAGTAAGTTGTAAAGCTTTCAGAGAGAATTATACTTGTTTTGTATCACAGGCAAGGTGAAGTTTTACAAATAATTTCATTTTATATATACTTGAATTCTTGCAAGTTAAAATGAGAGGGACCTGGGGCACACTGGATCTGCTCTAGGATGTCTGAAAATTCTTTTAGGCCTTCATTTTATGAGTGTTAACTAGAAATAAGAATTTGACCACTATGAGTGCTTTAAGCCTCTACTGAAGAAAACTCTGTTCTAGTGAAGAATCCTAGAGGCTTCTAGGAGAGATGAGGAGAGGCCCAGGGAGTAGATACAGATCATCAACACTATCTTGGCCAGCAAATATGTGTATGGTTTTCTTAAAATTTAAAACCTCAGAAAAAAGTCACAATATTATTTGTGGACTATTAGTTTTTTGTATTTTTTATTTTCTCCCTCCTCCCTTCCTCTTTCTTAATAACAAACAAACAAAAAACTAAAACAATAGAATAAATTCTACTTGTGGCAGATCGTGGGACCCCACTGAATCAGTTACTGCCCCCTTTCTCCTAGCATTCTGTATCTCACCAAAGGACCGTCTTGCTCATTGTTGTGTGCTTCTCTGTGCCTGGCTCTGGACTCTTTACACAGTTAATAACAAAACATGTTAAATAAGACTGAATTTAGGAGACTCCAAGCCTCCTGGGTCCTCTCTGCTCACCATCATTTGCCTTTAAGCATGTAGTCTTGGTGAACGGCATGGCACCTTAGTGTCCTATTCTGAGTCTGAGCCTACCAGCAGGGGAAGAGGTCTGGCTTTTCTCTAGTTTTCTAAGGAAAGTTAAGAAGAACAGGTTCGTCCACACAGGGTTTTCAGTGTGTGCCAGACACCTGCACACTTTCCTACATCAGGAGCTCTGTCCTTAGAAACTCTAGTTAGGAGGAGATGACTACAAACTATCAACCCTTTATCATTTGGCTGAGTTTCAAAGGAAATATTTCATTCTTTGCAGGACTTTCCTGCCACCCTGAAATTGTCTCAATGATACAATGGGCTAGTCCCAATATTTCTGTAAACATTTTAAAAGTATTTTGTTGATATCTACAATATTTCAGCCCGAAACTTCTGAGAAGAAAACATCACATCTCTGTTCTGTTCTTCCTCATGAAGAGATGCTTGACTTACACACCCGACAGGAGAGGTGTGGCTTAAACTATATCCCAGGGGTCATCTCTGTCTTTTCCTGTCATTGTTCACTTATTCCGTGATTTAACTACACAGACCCCCAAAGTGTTTCCATCCAAATGCCAGCTGTGCAATCCAGGCTCAGCACTCAGGCATGTGCACTGAGTTTTCTCTTAAATCAGTGGTGGCCTCAGATGGACTGAAAGGTTCAGGTGTGTGTGTGCTCCATCTACCCTTGCAAAATCGAGGAGAGGGGGCAGTGCTGAAGATGCAAATTATGAGCATTGAGGGCTTGGACTTCTCTACCATGACCGTCTCAGATCCCTGTCTTCCATCTTTCTCACATCAGGGGGGCTGACCAGGCTAAAACACCGGACAAGAATTTGCTGCCTTCTTCACCAGCAGAACAGTATTGCAGAAACAGCAGTGAGTTCACAGGGCCATCTGTCCCTTCTGTGCTCAGGAAAAACTCTAAAAAGCTTTGCTCTAAAGCTCCCTGCTGTTACCATTTGCAGGCTTAGCTATTAAGAAGGCTACTTTTAAATTGTACATGCAAAAGGCTTAAAGATTCTCAGTTCCAGGCCTTAGTATTTATCTGTGGTCATCACTGGCTGTCAACAATAAAATCTGAATGCTGTGTGTTCAACCCTGAAGCACATTGCCACAGCGTGGTGCAACAATCTAAATTTCTGCAGGAATCATTATGAATATTGATTTTTAAATTTATTTGGAGAGTTAATATGACCTAGAAGAATTTGAATTGTCATTTAATGGGTCCAGGATACCTTTCCCTGTATTTGCCTAGATAACCCAAGACTTAGTTGCTAGAAAATTTCAAATTATCTCCTAAAACCAATGATAATCCCTTTTGTGACTCACTTTTGGGGAAGTAGTTCAATATACTGCTTATGCTAGAACAGTATTACAACTGAATCTTCTAAAAAGGAAATAGTTGACAATATTCAAATACTTGTGGACTTAGATAGCTGAACCCAAATCAAAAAAATGAAGACACACACACACACACACACACACACACACACAAGCAGAGAAGAGAGAGAGAGAGAGAGAGAGAGAGAGAGAGAACACACTTGGTACTTCTAGAAGAACCAGTTTTGAAAGTAGAAGAGCCAGGGGTGCCCACCATAAACTGAATTTATCCCGAGAGTAAATCTACCATATTGGAATCTTAGGAATAAAGATATAGTCACTGTCTAGATTTCTGCAAATACAGATTCCGAGTGAGGGATCTTGGGTGAGAGAGATACACCTTAGACTAACTGATCTCTAAGCACTTCCTATCTCCCAGATATCACAATGCCGACCAATGAGGAAGAGCTGCGGGTACTCACGTGGTATTAAGCCTTGGTTAGCCAACTGCTCCTGGGTCTTCTCTGTTGAAGCCGTAACTGTAAGACTTGGAAAAGGAAGCACAAGCTTGTGAGTTGAGCTGGAAGGAACACGGTCACATGCTTTCATCATACCGTCCTAGCTCTTCTGGTTTAATGTCCAGAATGGCTTTGAAGGCTATTGTGAAGTACACTCTCATATCCATGGCAGTCAGAGGCATGAGAGGAGCAGGATGCTGTTGGTGCTGCGAATCTACAGAAGCTAGAATGCCGGCCTCCTTTGATGCGACTGTTATTTCCACAGCATGGTATTTCCCTCTCTCTCCTGCACTTTAGGTGCTCTGTGCTATTTGGGTGGCAGCCCATGATGTAAAGCGGGAAACAAAGTAGAGAAAACATTAGCCGTGAAGAAGACCCATCAGAACCCAGATCACATCTCTACCCCTTAATGGATGTGCATCTGGGCACGATGCTTGATCTCCTGGATCTTCAGACTTCCCATTTGTTGTAGGAGTCACACACCTACCTATCCGAGTTAATATAAAGCCTACTAAAGTAAACGTGTGCATACAGCTTAGCAGAGTGCCTGTCAGCAATGCCACCGTTAGGTGCTAGTACTAAGGGAATCTGGAATTCTTATGGAAATTTAAAGGTTATTGGAATTATGCTCCTCTTAGGAAAAAAAAAAAACCACTGTAAATTACCCAAACATTATATTATGTACATGCATTAGATATCCATAACACAAAGATTATGCATAAAAATATACCTGTAACTGTTAACATTGAATAATATGAGACTGATACATTTTGAGTAGAATATTTACGATTTTCTCCACTCTCTCCCCAAACACACTTCTGCCTTTGGAAATTCAGCTTTCCCTCATGAATATTCTATTTCCTCAGGAAGATTCTGATTTTCCCGTTATGGTCCTTGGCTTAAGTTGTTGGGAATAAGTTCCCATCACTATGATAAATACCTGACAAACACCCTACAGAGAGTAAGGGTTTGTTTTGACTTGAACATTTAGAGGTTACATCAATAGTAAACACACAAACAATTAAAACAGCAATTAAAAATTACTTGATAATTAAAAAAGCACACATACACACAGCATACACTTACACACACATACACCATACATGCATACACACATACCACACACACACATACACACACACCATATACACACACATCATGACACATGTGGGCACACACATACCACACACACACATAAGCACATGCTTCACACACATACACACACATACCATATACACACATATATCACACATGTATGTACACACATACCAAACATATACACATGCACACACCCATCATAATTCATGCATACTCATGCCACATAGACATGTACACACACCCTGAAAAATAGCAAATATTAAGCATATTGCAGAGGGGACCAGAGCTTGGACAAATGACTTGACTTCATGCTCCTACTCTGGAGGCTTAGGCTTGAAGGTGGCCATAGTGTGAAAGTGACAGTTACAGACAACTATAACTCCAGAAGCAAATCAAAGTGCAGACTTCTGGTCAGAGGCATGAGGGGGTGGTGGCCTACTAATTCTGCCGATGGCCAGGGTGAGACAGGAAACCAAGCAAAAGAACTATAAGAGCGAGGGTGGAGGTGGGGCCCTAGATCACGAGCGCCCCCATCCCCCAGTTTCACACTGATTCCTGTGGCTTCAATGGAACAGACTCTCCACACATGGGCAAGAGTCAGCTTCTTGCCTCTCTGTGGATTAATTGTCTGCTACAATTAAATGCAGAAAAATCTGCATTTCCAGTGGATTGTGACAGACTTCAGGGTTATAAAGTATATGGCTTGTTCAATGTCTGGGGAACCATTTAAGATTACTCTATACACAAAGAAACAAGTCGTTTTAACCAATGCTAAGTGGAGAAGGCAAAATAAAATAAACCCAGTTACTGATATGGGGATGACCCTAGTGTTGGGATTCCGAGACAAGGCTTTTAAAGGGGTGATTTTTAACCATGTTCAATAAAGTTAAGGAAGCAATGGTCAAAATGAATGAAAGGATTCGTGAGATGATCCACAATCTACAGCATAAAAAGAAATAAAGATCAATAAATACCAAAGGGCCCAGGAAACTCAGAGGCACACCAAACTGAAGGAGGAAATCAGATGGTATTAAATGGCAGATTTTCAGGGGCATATCCAAATATCTGACTCTGAGGAATTTGGAGTGCCAAAGGATGAGCAGCAGAAGAAAGAAAGGGTGAGCAGCTCATCTAGGCAGGCAATGTCAACTTAAATAGTGACAGGCTTCTCATCAGAACCCCAGGAAGATGGAAGATCAAAACCAATCCCAGCTGCTCTCAGCCTGAGCAGAAAGCACCCTGCAGGAAGGGAGGTGGAATGAGTGATTTCCAAGAAAGGAAAATGATGTCATCAGCTGCTAGCTCATGCCACTTCAAGAATTGATTATGGAAATTAATGCTGGAAAGAAACCTAGATATTCAGGAATAAGAATATTAGAAGCGCTGGTGATCTAGATGAACCTTTCAGATTTACCTCTTTCCTTTTCATTTAAAAAGCACTTAACACAAGAAAGACTGAGCACTGCCTCGTGGGCACTGGGGGTGCCTCCAGCCCCTCATATAATGTATTCTATAGCATCACTTGATAGGCCACTTGATAGCATCACTTGATAGATTACCCAAGGAAAGAGATAATAAAAAGAAAATAGTGATAAAAGTATATTGTAAACAAAGAAAAGATGCTTTCAAACAAAGCCCAGAGTAAAAGTTGACTCTATGCATCTGTTACAATATGCAACATTGTGACAGTTGACACCGCATTTGCAAAATAATTTGCAGTTTTTTAATCATTAATGAAGACTGAAAGCATTGACAGATTAAAACAATATTTGATTGCCTACTGTGTGGCAGGTACTAGTTACTGTTAGCACACAGTGAATAAGACAGGCGGTTGCTGGTTTCATGGCTTGAACACACTATTTGGAGAGATAAACTCAATTTCCCTGAATAGAAGATTATTTTATCCCTGACCCTTTTCTTTTGCTTTCTTTTAGTATTGTCCTTATTTTGAAGTATTCTTCCTCGAAGAGTCTGATTTTGAAGAGTTCTATAAATGCTCTGAAACTACAAAGTTGCTTGTGTGTGTGTGTGTGTGTGTGTGAGAGAGAGAGAGAGAGAGAGAGAGAGAGAGAGAGAGAGAGAGAGAGAGCACAGTTCTCCTGATAGGTTTATGAATTCTGTCAGATTTTTGAAAGTCTTTGCAATCTTGTTATTAATCACTAATTCAGACCTAGATCAGTCTTCTGTGATCGCCAGCTTGCTGTCAACTGGTACTGTCCACACAATGTTATAGAGTTGCCACAAGGCCCAATTTGCATAGGATTGCTTTGTGCAGTGTGCTACAGGGCTCCTCCTCCTGTCTGATGGTTCCTCCACCTACCCACTCGCAAATAATCTCTATACTGACTCTATCTCCACCAGTCTGTCTCCTGTAAGCCTAATGCCACAGATACAGCCTTTTCCCCTGTCTTATGGTAATCTACCACATGGAGCTGGGACTCCATGTAACTCTAATTTGTCACAAAACATTTAATTGTGTGGTTAGCAAACCATACAACTGATGTTGACTAAACATTTTTCTGTGCTCACTGATTTGTAATGCTTTCTTCATTTGTGAAAGTTTTAACAGCATCCGTGATCTGCTTCTAGGAGTTAAACTCTAACGTGAGCTGATGAGTGTCTTGTACAACATCTTCTTTTTAACAGGCAAATGTGCTAAATATTTTCTGTTTTCAGGTCGTGGGCTAAGCATGTACTTATTCCTGCAAATAGCAGAATTGAGAGAAAAGTCTATGCCGACACTGGAAAACAAAGGAATGTTAGCTCATAGGAAGTAACCTATAGAATTCAAAGAAGAGGAGGAGGAGGAGGAGAGGAGGAGGAGGAGGAGGAGGAGGAGGAGGAGGAGGAGAGGAGAGAGGAGAAGGAGAAGGAGAAGGAGAAGAGAAGAAGAAGAAGAAGAAGAAGAGAAGAAGAAGAAGAAGAAGAAGAAGAAGAAGAAGAAGAAGAAGAAGAAGAAGAAGAAGAAGAAGAAGAAGAAGAAGAAGGGAAAAGCAGACGGGGCAGAGGCAGAAGCAGAAGAAGCAGAAGAAAGACAAAGCAAAGCAGAAGCAGAAGCGAGCGAAGCGAAGCGAAGCGAAAGCCGAAGCACGAAGCGAACCGACCCGAAGACGAAGACGAAGACGAAGACGAAGACGAAGAAGAAGAAGAAGAAGAAGAAGAAGAAGAAGAAGCAGCAGCAAAGGAAAGTCATGGGTTTGGCCAGAGCTAACAGGGCAGCTCGTTGAGGTACTAGAGAAGGTCAGTCTCTGTCATGGGCATGCTCCTGTGTGTATTAGATAGTGTTGGGCACAGGGGCTTGAACCATTCTTACAGTTGTGAGGATCATGTTCGATATCTTGGAAGACACAGCCAGACCCCAGATTATTGGCAATACCCTACAGTGTCATGAATCCTTCATTGCCTGTGCCTCTCTAGTGTCTCTTCCTGTCTCCACTTACAATCCCCCAAGCATCAGAATGAGTCTTTTCTCTACATGCTATGCTTGCCTGTGCCCATGATAGTCTAACACAAATGGAGGGCACAATGTGAGCATACAGCTGAGGATGGCCCAATCTGGAGGAATGTCAGCATTTACCAAAGGAAAGAATCATATGGAAGAACATGGAAGAGTCCTTTTCCAGAGACAGACAAGAGGACTCTCATCAACGGAAAAGTGATACGCCAGTTACCTCACAACCACCGGCATGGCTACTGTCAATAAAACAGAGAGCAAGTGGTGGCAAGGGGAAGACAGGACTCTCAGGCGCTGCTAGTGTGACTGTGAAATTGAGCAGCTGCTGCGGAAATCATCAAAGCCTCAGATACAGAGTTAACATATGGTTCAGAAAGGCGAATTTGGGTCATTTACTCAGAGAATCCAAAGCAGAGATTTAAACAGATTCTTTTACATCCACGTACATAGCAGAACTAGTCACAATATCCAGAGAGTGGAAGCAACATGCCTACTGCATATCAGTGGATACGCCAATTGGCATGGTGTGTCAATACTACAAACAAAGAAAATTCTGACACATGACACCACATAGATGAACCATCAGGACACTATCTTAACTGAGATGAGCCCATGCCTACAGGTCAAACACTTTATAATTCCACTTTGTGAATGGTTGATTTATACAGGCTGGAGACAGGACCTTAGAATTATTTTTTAATGGACTCACACTTTTAGTTTGTAAAGAGGCTGGTGGTGGTGGTGGCTACGCAGCTCTGTGACTCTACTTAATGCTACTCCGTGGTACACTTCAAATGATTAAAGTGATACATCTTATGTTATGTGTATTTTATTACAATTAAGACATATAAGTTTCAGAGCAAGGTTTAGTTATAAAACTTAACTTGGGCTGGAGAGATGGCTCTTCCAAGATGTCTAAGAGGACATTCTGCTTTTCCAGAGGTCTTGAGCTGGTTTCCCAGAACCCACCCTGTGTACACAACTCCCTGAAACTGCCAGCTCCAGAGAATGAGATGCCCTCTTCTGACCTTTTGAGGCACATGTTCTGTCTCTCTCTGTCTCTGTCTTTGTCTCACTGTATGTCTGTCTCTGTCTTTGTCTCACTGTATGTCTCCATCTCCCCCTCTGTCTGTCTCCTCCCTTTCTCCCTTTTCCTCTCTCTCTCTCTCTCTCTCTCTCTCTCTCTCTCTCTCTCTCACACACACACACACACACACACACACACACACACACGCACACACACACCACACACACAGAGAGTTACAAAATGAAATAACTCTTTTCAAAAGACATGTTCCATACACAGGCTGGACTTAGGCTTCCCCAGACATGAAACAGATGTGCAGCTTGGTCTTCATGTGGGTCCCTAACAATTGGAGCAGGGGCTATCCCAAAAGCTGTTGCCTGTATGAGGGATATGTTCTTCTAGCTAGGCTGCCTTGTTTGGACTCAGCAGGAGAGGAAGTGCCTAGTCTTGAAGAGACCTGAAGTGCCAGGATGGGTGGATACCCAGGAGATCCCCGGAGATCCCCATCGACTCAGAGAAGGATTTTGGGAGGGATAATAGGGAGGGGGTCAGTGATCAGGATGTAAAGTGAATAAGTTATAAAAACAAAAAGAGATGTTCCAGATCCTGGACCCTTTAGACTTCAGAAATGGGGGGAACAAACTTCCTTCTGTGGTTGGTTTAACACTGTGTGGTGTTTTATTATAGCAGTCCCAAAGACTAAGAGATCATTGTAAGCTTAGAGATGTCATGTTAATACCTGACTTGTGAGGCTTTAAGTTTATATATGATAATGTAGTAAGCATCACGAGGTCTCCTGTATTTTCTGCTTTTTATTACTAAGATATCACAATGTTTTTCTATGTTGTTTAGACCCATTTAAAATACACTACTGTAAGAGCGATATGTTTTTCTTCCTTCTTCTATGTTCTGACTATCATGTAAGGTGTTGAATGGTCACTGAGGAATATTTAGTTCATTCCCAAGCTTTTAGACTTTGTAATGGTTTCTCCTGTTTTTAAAATTGATTTTGAGGTTTGCACACAAAGCTGTGGTTTTCATCACCATCTCTCATTTTTTAAAACACTTGGTCCGGAAAATTTTGGTCGGATTAAAAAAAAAAAAAACTACCAGAAATAAAATTACTAATTTATACAATAAAATTAGCAAAAGAAGAGGATTTCAATTATTGAGCTTTTGTGCACAATCTGTGCTTCTAGATTTCTGAATGAACTTTGCAAAGAAAACTCACACTATTTATCATTAAAACGGCAGTGAACCTTTTCTGGAGTTACACTTCTGCCTGCAACCGTTTCCACTTTTTGGTGGTGCTGGCTGGGGTTTTAAAACCAGGGCCTAATGCACTGACTGTGTTTTTCTAGCACTTTAAACTGTTTCTAGGAATGAACCTGGAAGTAGAGTGATTTGGTCATAGAAAATGCAAAATTTGAAATCTTTCAGGTGATGGATCTCTCTAAAGGTGGCTTTGATTTTCTTTCCACTACAGTGTGTGCCTGCTCCTTGCTGGTCTGTTGTCTGTCTTCCTTCCTTTCGTCCTTCCTTCCCCTCCCTTCCTCCCTCTCCTCTCTCTCTTTCTCTCTCTCTCTCGCTTCTTTTTTCCTCCTTTCCCCCTTCCTTCCTCCCTTACTCTCCTTCCTCCCTTACTCTCCTTCCTCCCTTACTCTCCTTCCTTCCTTACTCTCCTTCTTTCCTCCCTCCCTCCCTCCCTCCCTCCCTCCCTCCCCCCCTCTCTCTCTCTCTCTCTCTCTCTCTCTCTCTCTCTCTCTCTTTCTTTCTTTCTTTCTCTATCTTTTCTCATTGAGCCACTGTGGTCCTTGCCGCCTCTGAGGATGAAGAACTGGCAGCTCACTGCCTCTTGTCTCCAGCTCAGAGCCACACTCAGGATAAACTTGCCAGGGCAATCTGTCTGCCCCTGTGTGACTTCTCCAGGTTTAGCAAAGCTGGGAGTCTGGAGGTCAAACATCACCGTGTTACATCTCGTCCAGTGTCTGTGTCACGTGGCCTGTGTCACTTTGCAGAGCTCTGAAGCTTCAAGTAGAAACTGTGTCACCCCAAGTCTGTGCTGGCTGGTGATGTAGCCTTTCCCTCTGGGCACAGCAATTGCTTAGCCCTATTCCTGAGAGACTTTTTGTTCTAGAGTCTTCCCCTCAGCTTGCTGTGGCCACTGGTGACCCTCGAGATCCTGGCAAACCCTGGATGATCCACTGTAGCTAAAAATACCCTCAGCAGAGGGTTGCTTCTTGGCTTATCCTTTTCTCCACTTCTGAAAACAGCAGGTGTTTGTAGAACTATCAGCTCAGCTGTACTGGTTTTAAGAAGCTAAGGAGAGAGGGGAATTCTTGGCGTTTTACCCGTGTCATCCTGGTGTTTTATCTGAGAGCTTTATCTGTTGTTGTTGTTGATGATGACGATAAATGTTGTTATTGGTGATGGTAATGGTGTCAGGGTGTGTGTTTGTGTGTGTGCATGCACGTATGTGTACTGTATACATATGCTTGGTTGCTTGATAGAGTTTGAACCAAGACTTGGTGCTTGCTAGGCAAGAGCTTTCCACTGAGCTGTGGTTCTGCTATGTGGGAATCAGTCTTTCTCAGCTTCCAGAACCAAAGCAATGTGCTGTCTACTTCTGCACCATCATTAGAATTGGGAGTCATGTGTAGGGCTCAGATTTCTCTTTATTCAGAATCTGGGGGCTCTCTATATCTCACTGTCAATCTTGTTTTAATGCTATAGTAGTTATTAATAGATTAACCAAACTGCTGGCATATATTTCATGTCTGGTAGGAAGGATCTTTCTATTATAATTCCCTTAAACATATTGTGTGTGTGTGTGTGTGTGTGTGTGTGTGTGTGTGCGTGTTGTCTGTGTGAATATTTTGTCAGACTGTTTCCAAATGATCTTCAGAACAGAGTGGCAGGTTCTAGCTTCTAGCACCGGAAGCACCTATGTCCCCAAAGCAGGGGAGCCATTTTTCCTTAATGATTTCTTCATCAAAGGAGAGGTATAAATCCCATTCAATCAGAGAAGCAGCTTCCTGCTGAGTAACAGTTAACTGATGTATATACACATGCAGGTCCGATATATCAGGAGGCTAGGACTGGACTCTTGCATGCAGCTGGGGCAGGACTGGGAAATCAAAGTGAACAAGCCTGAAGTTGTGACCTGAGAGACGACACTTGCCTCTTCCAGGAAGAAGGGCCAGGTGCCATTGTACTGTCTTGAGAGTTTCAGTCAGAGAAGACTATCAAGAGTGATGGACATTGTGAAATTTTTCCTATCACATAAACATGCCCCTCTTCTATGTGCCAAATCCTGCTGGGCAGGCTGCTCTGACGGCCAAGGAGAAGCATCATGATAGTGTAAATACAATGGGCTGGAACATCATATCTATCTGCACTCAGGCTAGCTTAGGCAGAGAAACAGTGTCTTTGGGTTTTAATAGTCTCCTCTTTAGAGCAGCGTGATTAATAGAAGAAGCAGTAACAGAACCAATGAGTTAACCTTTTACTGAACTCTGCCAAGTTACCAAATACCTTATGTTAATAACATGATTTCAACGATATGGTAACACATTTTTATAAGCCTGCACACACAGGTCTGGGCAGGAGAATCAAGATTTTGAGGCCAGCCTGGTCGATATGGTGAAACCTTGTATTAAAAAGTGGCTACAGAAGAAAAACTCTCTGATTGTTTCTTGGCTAGGAAATCTGAGAAATGGGTATCTCAGGACACAACGGGGACATCAGTAAGAGTCTTTCAAAAGAAGCCCTCTTCTTAGACAGGGCCTGGCCAAAGTCTGCTGTGCTGGGAAGGGAAACACACCGTTCTAAGAAGCAGAAACAGAAGGCACGGGTAACTTAGCTCACATATCGGTCTTGGAAGGCAGAAGGTGGGAGAAGAGAGGGAGCTGGTTCACGGCTTCACCGCTCACATCCATTTCTCCTCCTCCCTGTCTTTCTGACAACGATGATGAAGTTAAAGGACTAGTCATCACCAAAAATGGGAAACCTCAGTTTTGGAGAAGGAAGTTGGATATAAATTACCTTCGCAATCACCATGTGGGAATGGGTGGTCTCACCCCAAATCACAGCTCCAGAGTCCTGGACGTTCTCAGCAGCTCGGCTGTGGCTGTGAAAGTTCAGAAAGGACAAATTCCCTAGTGGGATTTTGGATATTTAAATTTGGTCTTATGGGTGCAAGTCTCAAACAGATCTATTTGGATGTGAAAACATTAACTGTGATCACACTATATTTTGTATGTGTGTGTCTTTTAAAGATTCACTTTATTTTATGGATGTGTGTATGTGTACTCCACCCTCAGAGGCCATAAGAGGGCATCAGAGCCCCTGGAGTTTAAACAGTTTGGATCTACCACATGGATGCGGGGAGCTCAACTCCACCACCCTCCTATTTTCTGTAAGATCAGCAATCTCTCCAGCCCCGTAATTTGTGTTTTAATTTAGCTCCCCATGTCTGGGGATAACTCTTTTTAAATATAGGATCAGGTGCCTGTAGAACATTTGGCAAGTTTCATGCTACCTGCCTGGTTGGCAACTCAGCATGAGAACGCTTGGCTCAGAATCACTGCCTACAGTGTCACCATGGCAACAATCATAGAGGATGCCATTCTCCATGGAGCCCATAGGCAGCCAGAGACCTGTTTTGAGGAACACAGGTGATGCCCTCCCACCACACCACAAGCCCCCCCATCTCTGATAAGAGCACAAGGCTCCTGAGTGATCAGGCTGTGCAGCATTACACAGGGTGGTTGCTATGGCTTTGGTGAGAAGTGTTGCTTTTCTGAGGACTGGAAAACACTTTATGTTCCAAGCCCATGCTCTCCCTCATTCCTGACAGAGTGGAAAATGTGCTTCCATGGCTGAAATGTTCTTCTTGAGTCTAGCCCAAAGATGACATTTTTAGGAAAGTTTGAGAAGAATCCTGTAGCTGTTACTGAGTCACGGTAGAGTGGAAATGGATCCCGGCTATTTAAAGAGTTTTGTGCTACTGTTTGAAAATGTCACATTGCTAGGGAACAGGGAAGGAACGGAAAACTTTCCACTTGCGATCAACAAAGAAAGATTGTTACCAAAAGCCAAACAATGGGCTTAAGCCTGTTACCTGGCTGACAGGAGGAGGAAGCTATGTCTCAACAAATGTGATGCTCTTGAGGGTGATGGCTCGTTTTGGAGTCCAGCATGGGCATCTCTGGAAGCTGTTATTGTTGTGACTTCAAACAGCTCTCTGCCTCATTGGACCCCAGTTGCAATTCTACTGATGGAGGGGGTGAGGTGAGAACCCACCAACATTTCCCCAGCTTACCTTTGACCCCCACAGAACCGGCAAGTGTCCCTAGAACCTTTCCTTTAGAATATTGCTTAGTCGGCCTGGGGTTAAATGAGAATGCACTTTGAGGAACATGCAGATATAGAAATACTAGCAGGGATGTAGCTCAGTGATAGGGTGCTTGCCTAACATGCACAGGCCCTGACCCTCATCCCTCGCCCTATGAATACATGCATACATAAGTGTATAAATGTATAAATAAGAGAAAATATTGTATACAAATATGGAACTGTGAGGTCTGGTTGGTCTTGGAGATGGAACAAAGGACTTCCAGCATTCATGGCAAGTGCTCTATTTCTTAGCTACATCTCGACCAAAGATATGCTTTCAAAATACAAAGGTACCGCATCTTGTGCGGATGTGTGTGTGTATTTTTAGTGGCCTCTTAGAAGTTCCTTGGACTCCAACTCTTGTCTTGTTATCGTAGGTTTACTTTTCTTTCTCCAATAAGTAAAAACATATCATTCTGTAGCCACAGAGGACACTGTTAAAGAAAAATGGCTACGATAACTTGACAAACATTAATGGTATTTTATTGCAGTGCCTTTAATAAGTCAAATAGATTTTCACATGTCAGTTAATCACTAGCATTTTTTTTTCATTTTTGGCAAATGACCCAATAACATTCTTGGTGAAATATTCTTAGGGAAATTATTTTTTGTATAGATTTGGGGAAGCTATTTATATTTAAAGCACAGTAAGCATAGTCATCTATGTTGTAAATTTTCCTTGGTTTCCAGTTTGCCTTTCACTTTTATTTGTGATGATCTATGGCACTTAACATTTCTGTAGGCAGTCCTTGAAGAACTCTCTTATGGAGGTCTGGAGAGATGACCTGGCAGCTCAAAGCAGCAGCTGCTCTTGTAGAGGACCTGTGTTCAGTGCATAGCACCCTCATGGGTGACTCACAACTTCCTGTAACCCAAGCTCCAGGGAATCCAAAGCCTTCTTCTAGACTCTGTGGGCACCACACATGCAAGGAATTTATAGACACGTAAGTAAGAAATATAATAAAACTTTCAAAAATTAAGAAATTCTTCATGGTTTCTACATTTGGTATGGACTCAGAGAGATCTCCATTTCTGGTAGCTGTATATCACTTATGTGTTCACATTCATATTTATCTTTGAATGTGTGTATTAGTGATTGTGTATGTGTGTATGTATGTGTGGTATATGTGTGCATGTTTGTATGTACATATTGGGCAGATGTCAACTTTGGTTATGTTCCCCTGTTACTCCCTGACTTAGTTTTTGAGACAAGTTCTTTCAATGACGTTGAGCTCACCAATTCATCTAGACTGGCTAGCTACTGAGCTCCAGACATCCACCTGTCTCAGCCTCCCCATCTCTATGATGGCAAGGGCACACCGCTATGCATGGGAGTGTTACTAAGGATGCAAGCTCCAAAGTGTGCCAACCACCTTACTGACTTTGCCATCTCCCTAACCTTACATTTTCATGGTTTTGCTTTTCTGTATTTGACTTTCAATGTGTCTGGTATTAATTTTAGTATAGTGTTATAAAAGGTTCTATTTTAAAATATTAATTTCATTTCAGATAACAAGTGTATCATATTCACATGTCCATAACTTCAATCTTTTTTTCTTTCTTCATATGTTCACCTTAATGTTTAGTTTTGTTTGATGGCAAGCTGAGTTTCTATCTGATTTAAATGTATACTCTACATTAGAGTGTATCTCCTTCTATAGACTGGACTTCCATTTCTCTACTGCAATTACACAGCCATACTTTAGAAGTCCTAAGCCATTTGGTGACTATTTCTTGCAGGAGCTAGATCTCAGTGGATTAAACAATAGTGAGTAGCTTATCTCATTCCTATAACCAAATCAACAGAAGGAAGCCTCAAATATTTACAAGCCGTAGGTAGATGAACTTCAGTGTGCTCTAATCTGAATACGAGCCAGTTGTGAACATTCCAAGGGTTTAGAGAAGAGGGAGCAAAGGGAAAGGAAGAACAGGGTAGGCAGATAGAGGAGGGGGGAGGAAACACTGGCTGAAGAAAAGTTTTAACCTTTTAATTACAAGAGTAAAGTGTGTGTGTGTGTGTGTGTGTGTGTGTGTGTGTTACAGTGATGGCTATGGGTTTGTGTGTACTTAATAGAAAATAAGATGTGTCAAGTGAAGAGCACACCAAGTTCTACCCCAGGAGGGGAATTTCGAGACAGACCAAGGGTATTGTTAGACCGGACTGTGATGTCACACTTTCACTACTATTATGACCAGTCTCCCCCAACAGGGAATAGATAGCATTCTTAAAAAAAGATTGGAGTCATACATGGCTTAACTGGTCCTAATGTATAAGGTTCAATAAATCCCGCCTCAGCCTTTAGAGTAGCCAAGAATATAGGTGTGCACCATCATGCTTAGGCTTTTAAATAAGGAAAGGGAGAAGAGGGAGGGAGGGAGAAAAAGAGGAGGGATGGAAGGAGGAGATGAGGATTGGGGCAGGGCTTGTGAACTGCATTATACAGAATAGGTCATTTCTCTCCCAGACTACAGTATTGGAGCTGAGGGACCATGAGAAAGAGAGGAGGAGCTGAAGTCACTCAGGTGACTGTTGCTTAGCTATGATGTAGGACTCAGCTGCCACAATAAAACTTAACAGTTGCCACCTTGTTAGCCAATTGAAGCTTGCCAGATCCCTCGGGCACAGATGTGCCAGTTAGCACTCATCCAAATGAACCACACAGATTTCTGTCCTAATACGCTCACCCTTAGCTTTCTCTTGGTTCTGAAACAGGAGAGGTGACTTTACTCTTTTTGTGTGTCCAGACTGCAACTCTGCTCTGTTTATTCACAAAGCTCCTTTATTGGAAATTCATCTCTATAATTTTGTTTGATTTTGACAAAATGAAGAAAAGAAAATGGACTTTTTGCTTCTCCAGAAAGACTTCGCTGTGAGGTTTTCAAAATGGCTGGCTGTTTGTTCAACTGTTTAGATAAAATTGGAGGCAGCAAGCACTGTAAGAATAACTTATATAAGCGTGGGTTTATTAGCAATCTGTGGCTCAATTTTGGCGGTGAGGACAGAGCTGAGAGGTCTAACAGAAGCCAGGAAGCCTGCTGCTGTCATACAAGATGGAGACAGTTGTCTTTCTCCATGTAGTATGGCAGAGCAAGCGGTCACCTTTACTTCTGTCCTCAGACAAAGATACAAGGTACCTCTGTGTTCTGCTATGACACCAGGTGCCTCTGTGTTCCTTAATACTTATTGTCCATTTTTTATATTGTGTTTCATGACCCTACAAAGTTTCATTATTCCAATAATCACAAACATTCCTAGAATCTGTTTCTTTAGCCAAATAAATGATCATTGCTAAGAACATTGTTTTTGCCCAACCCCTCCCATGTTGCCATGGATACGCTGCTTCCTCAGCACCGTCATAGTACTCATATCTGTCCATGTTATTTTAATTTCCCCCAACATGATTGATTGCTCTCCATTTGTGCATTATGAATTCTCCTTGTCTTTGCTTGGAAGTCTTGTGCAACTTTACCTACTACAACCTCCATGGTCTCAAAGAATGCTCATCATCTCCAGGGAAACACCCAAATACTTGGTCTGACAAGATTCATGCGTTTTATGACTTACAGATTAATTTATGTTGAAAGTTCACCAAGGCTATGACATAATTTACAGTTCTCTTTCATGTAATATATTATCTCATGAACAAAGGAAAATAAAAATCATGCAGTATAGGATGACTGACTAGTAGAGGTTGTGTAAGAATCCCATACCAACCATTCACAATGCAATATAGGATGACAGACCAGTAGAGGTTGTGTAAGAATCCCATACCAACCATTCACCAAGCCACTTCCCACTCTTACTTTCCAGCATTCCACAGATAGCAGTCTGAGTGATGTCTTTTCCTTGGCAATATAGAAAGAGGAAAACAACTTTCCAAATGGTACTGAATAAACCCAAATATCTCAGTAACCAGTAACCTTTCATAATAATAATAATAAAAGAAATAAGCCTTTCTGGGATCCAGTCTCCTTACCTACGAGCTTGTGATGGGCCTATGGCCTTTTGATTTCTTGTTCTCTCTCCTTTTTAGAGATGTAGTATGTTACTTTTCATGGTTACTATCTAACCCAGTCTGGTCCAGAGCCTGCAGTGTAGACCAGGCTGCCTTCAAACAGGTCTTTTTCCCTCCTCAGTCTGGGATTATATAGGTGTGTGTTACTGTATCTAATTGTAAATGTTTTCAAATTTTAATTGAAATCTTATATGAATAGGAAAACAGCAGATTATAAATGATAGTGGAAGAACCAGAAGGTTGTATGTTTTCAAAGTTGTAGATTTTAAAATGAATTGCACCATTTTCTTTCATTATGTGATTCCTCTTATAAGCTGACTACACACCAGAGCAAGCCTTGCTCCCTGGACTAGCTTGACAAATACACAGGAAACTTGGTGAAGAAAGAAATAATAATAATAATAATAATAATAATAATAACAATACAAATAAAATATGAAAAAGAAGAGGAAGAGGAGAGGAAGAAGAAACAAGGAACCTGGTTGGAAAAGAAATAATAATAACAATAATAATAATAATAATATCTCAAAATTGCATGGGAAGTGAAGATAAAGTGGGGTGGGAGGAGTGGGAGGGCTGAGAGGGGTAGGAGGGATGGGAGGAGTTTGAGGGGTTAAATAATCTCAAAACACATTGTATAGAATTCTCAAAGAATCACCAAAAATATTGCCAAAAATAAGTTTCACATACATTTCATTTCTTCTGTGCAAATAAGAAAAATATATAACAGCAGTGGTTAGAAGTCCCCAAGTTCTGTTTGCTTCAGCATATCAAGATGCTCCTGGCAAATCACATGACAGTTCAGGAGACCAGCCGACATCCCTCCCTCCGTCCCACTGTACATCCATCAGTGACCTCAGCTAGGATGCTTCATCTCACCAGTTTTGGTTTTCCCTGTAGAAGGAGGGAGATGAGCTTCTGAACTCCAGGAAAGCTGGTGTTTCATGACACTTGGCTTTGCTTTTGACAAGCGTCTATCTTTATAAGTCTCTAAATCTGGAGCTCGGAGATTTTCCTTAATCTCTAGCGTTTTTCACCATGAGATTTTCTTATTTCTTATAACTGTTCTTAGTGTTACAGGCAAAGGCCAAGTAAAGCCTGTGAGACTTAACTGCAGGGTTCTCCTGTGGCGTCTAAGGGGCCAATCATGAAAGCTAGGTCTCAAAGACCCTGCAGAGAACAAACCAAACTAGGGATCACACGTTCCTGACCTCAGCTCCCTCAACCTCAAAGAATCTTTAAAACCTCTGTGCTCTTTGCCATTCTCTCTGAATACTGAGGATCAATCAGGAAGCATACATTGTTAGGTCCAGGGTGATTAAAGATGGGTCTCTACCAAGGATACAAAGTCTGAGTCTTAAACAATTACAAGAGTGAAAATTTTATGTGACACAGGAAATTGTTCAGTTTTACTTTTTTATTTATGTCTGTTTAAGTGTGTGCCATGTGTATAGGTGGCTAAAGAGACTACAGGATGGTGCCAGGTCCCTTGGAACTGAAGTCACCGGTTGTGAGCTATCCAGTGTGGGTAAAGGGACTGAACTCTGGTACTCTAGAATAGCAGCAAGTGTTCTTGGCCACTAAATAATCATTCCAGTGCCCCCAAACAGAGAATTCTTGACCAATGGAATAACGTGTATAAAACCTGAATTTTGGATTAGCATCGCACATCCTGGCCAGGGCTAGCTTCCTGAACATGTGATCTATGCTGTCATGGGGTTCCATTTTTAGAAGGTCCCTGACTTAGTTTATTGCCACACCATCATCATCTAAAAATTTGTAATTGTTTTTGAACAAAGGCCTGGTACTATCATTTTCCACCGAGACTCACAAAATAAATCTGATCTCTTAGTTGACATCACTTAGGGAAAGGATCCCCATGGGCAGCGGTGAGACATGAGACTGGTGAGGACCTGGGATGTTCTTCTCAAACATTTACAATTATTCCTGCAGAGTCATATGGTAACATTGGTATTTTTTGGATGACTAATATGATGCAGCCATGAGCGAGACCCAAGGCTCATTTGGAGACTGTCACGATCCATAGATAAATCATGGAAGTCCCCTTGGGAATGTGAAAAAGAGAGTGGATGTGCAGAAAAAGAGCAAAAAAGCACTTACTTTGACTTAATGACAAGTTAGGGAAAGATGGATGGATAGGACAGGAGTGAAGCAGTAAAAGAGACAGAGACAGACAGACAGACAGACAGACAGAAATCAAACTAACATGTCCTCTTTGAGAGACTTTAAAAAGATTTACTGTTATGTTTTTAAGTGTGCTTTTGTATGTGGGTATCCACAAATGAGTGTGGCATCCTCAGAGGCCAGTTTGCCCAGGAACTGGAGTTACAGGTGGTTGTGAGTTGCCCAAACATGCATACTGGGAAATGTAGTAAATGCTCTTAACTGTTGTCTTATCTCCCCAACCCTTGTTCATTCATTCATTCATTCATTCATTCATTCATTCAGTGTTTGCTGATCACCCACTGCTTGTCCAAATATGTTCAGACTGAGGAATCCAGCGGTGATTAAAGCTCCACCTAGGTAAGGCTTGTGGTGTGTGTGTGTGTGTGTGTGTGTGTGTGTTTGTGTGTAGTGAGGTACACTAGGGGCAGGAATCATTTCTTGTGTAGTTTTGATGAATCCCTTGGTGGCCTTTCTTCCTAGTTTGTTTCGAGGCTGGGTGGCTCGGTTTCCCTGGGAAGTTTAGAAATGTAACCAGAAGTCAAATGGCTGCTTCTGACCATGTGAAGTGACAGCAGCTTCTGCCACATGAACTGAGCAATGCTGGGGTTGGCTAGCACTGGGTGGGATGGAACTCAGAATGGACAAGCACTTCTAGTGGAAATGTTCAGCCTCCAGTACCAGCATATCTTTGCTCAAGTCCTGGCACTCTCCTTGAGGTTCACAAGCACACCAGCACAGCCTGCCTAGCAGTCTGCTGCTAAATAGCCTGTCAAAATTTCTATTATTTGATTTTCTTTTCTTTTCTTACAAAGATCCCCAGTGTTGGGAATAAAGACAGGCACTGGTGACAGAAACCATTGATATCACCAAGGGCTACTTTGAGATCGGCTTTTATTTGATCTAATTTCTGTCTTTTTTGAGATGGTGTCTAATTTTATGTCCTATGCTGGGCTCTAACTTGTGATTCCCCCTGCCTCAGACTACTCTGAGTGCTGGGATAGGGGCATGCACTATCATGCCAGGCTCTCATCAGTTTCTAAATTTCATCCTACTTTTCAAAGACTCCTCGGTACATAGATCCAGAGTTTGAAAAGGTGGCCAAACTGTGCATAACCGACATGAGTCATGGGGCACCGTCATGCTTAGAAGCCTGGGTGAGGCAAGACACAAAATCAGCTCAGGTTACTACTGACGATGCCACACTATATTCAGCACACTGGAACGTCACAGACCCTTGACGTGACAGAGAAATGACAAAGAAGAGGCAGCCCACTGAAGACTATTCCCACAAGGACAGTCATGACCCTGTCTGAGTCCTTGGCAGTCTCCTTTGTGCTAATGTTGACCCAGGATGAGCTAGATGCACCTTTACATTCTCCTGCCCTTGGCATTGCTGCTGCCTTCCAGGGTAGTTTTCGGAAGGCTGCTGACTGATGGGTGGGTGAATCCCTGGGTAGACGGAGCAAGAGCGGCCCTGGTGGTTTTAGAGCTGACACAGACACATGTCACACTTAGCACTCCCCAATAGCACATCACTCATCTTATGGGAGGATCCACCATCAAAAACCACCCTCTATCTGATGTTATGTAACACTAGGAAAAAAGCCTTTGTGTCGCCTGAGGGTCTCTCATGTTCCTATTTGGGGCATAAAGATATGTCGCTCAGAACAATGACATTGGAGTAACCTATACAAAGTCAGGAAACTGGAATGGATAGGTTATAGATTACATGTTTCAATCCCAAACATGGTTACCTACAAGCCTGAGGGAAAGGAGTTATCTTTGTGTTTAAGGTGAGCCCAGGCTGCTTGTTACCCCCTGGCACCAGACACTAGTAACTGTTCCCTGCAAGACTTTGGATTGCCTGCTTGTTGCACGGAGGAATTCAGGGGATGGAGTTGGGCTTAGTGACTGGCATAGGCAGGCACATGTTCACAGAAAGGGTGAGGCCAGGTGCACTCTGTCCTTTCCTGAGCCTCAGGGGTGCTCTGACTCTCTGCCTCCTTTCAGGAGATTAGGAAACATTACTCAGGCCCGCTTCTAGCTCAGGCATTTGGAGGATCGACACAAACAGAATACCAACAGAGTGTGGCCTTCGATCCTCAAGCCGTTACTTCAATGACCTAGCCTCACGCGAAGGCTCAAGTTGTTTCAAAGAGATGTCTGTTCACACAAACACTGCGAAGCTGTTCTTTCCCCTAAGCACCACACTCTGGGTTTGTCAAAACATTTGAAGAAGACTAATTCATGCCTCAAAAGGAATTCTCTCTCACTCACAAAGCTGCCAGGTCTGTGAGCTTACGGCTTTCATGTTAAAATATGTCAAGGCATTAGAGCGAGGAGGAAGGAGAGCCTCGGCAGAGACACAGAGGCATGCGTGTCGTGGAGGTGGCGAGATTTGCAGCGAGTGCCTTCAGTACGGAGAAGAAAGTCCAGTGGTTTAGGATTCTGGCTCCTGGCCACTCTGGCTGGTGTGGGTGCCTATGGGAGGCGTCACAGGAAAGTGGGAAGCCTGGGTTCTGAAGGCAAGGACATGCATGCTCAAGCCCAAGCTTTTCTATTTATAGGCCGTAGGGTCGGTGCTTCAGTTTCACCTAAGAATCAGGGAGCATACTGTCAGTCTCTCCTTATAGGATGGTATGAGGATTAACAAGGTTAAATGTTTGCAGCAGGATCCAGCAAACATTGAGGACCCCATAATCCTCAGGGTGCTCCATTGGGCTTCTGTGAACCTCATGGGGTCTGTGTAGGCTATTGGTCCCACTGTCCATCACCCGGAATCTCTGCCTAGGAGAACTGCTCAGCTGCGGGGCAGTTTTTTGTCCATTGCCAACAGGTTCTGAAGTACAGAACAGAAACTAGGCAAGTGACATAAACAATTTCAAACAATAATTTCAGAAGACAAATTGCTCCATTTGGGCACCAAGATTCCTCTGCAGAGGCTTTCCCCGCTTGTTTATGTATGCTGTGGCGCTGAGCCATGAGTGAATTAAGCAGACAGCATGCACACGCTTCAGAGAGGACGACAGGAAGGGTGGGGTAGCGGGGGACCTCCCGGTTGACCTGCTTTCCTTGAAAGCTATTGCTGAGGGAGGTCCTCTAGCAAAGGGACTCGATTTATGTCTCATATCTATTCGTTCATAGAAAAGTCACATGATTTGGTGCCAGGAGGTATGAGTTCAAGTCCAGCTCCACTGTGCTTTGCTTGTGTGAATTTGGCCAGATCACAGACACTTTTCTGACTTTCATTTTCCATCCCTAGGGAGATGAAATCATCATACTCATGGTATAGGTAATAAGGACAATCAGTTCTCTTTAATCCTGATGAATAATAGACAAACAGGATAAACAAATAAACAGGAGAGAGACTAACCAGATAATAGTCAAGAGCAAATTGGGAATAAAAGGAATTAGAAATTGGAACAAGATATGGTTTGTAAGGGCAAAGACATTCTCCTTAAAGATAGAGGAGATTCTTCTTTTCCACGTGGCTATGGTCACTGGACACAGATTCCCAAGGCTAAGGAGATGACTTGGTTGGTAAAGCACACACATGGAGATCTGAACTCCGATCCCCAGCACCATGTAAAAGGCCAGGCAAGGCCACTATCCCAAGAGACCCCTTGATAAAAGAAAGGTGGAGACTGAAATGGGCACCCAACTAGAATCGGGGTTGTGTTCTGTGTGCAATTTTGAAATCTTCAACTTGCACTGAAAGCATTTTTATAAGTCATTATTCTTAGAAAAATATATATTTAATGTACAAGTTGCAAGGCACTATATATAATTTTTAGTCTATTTGGATAATTGCTTTTTGTTGGACAGCTCAAATTTTTCCCACAAATTATTTTCTGCAGGACATATAGATATAAATCCTCTCATAGATTATTTTGTTATATGCTACACATATATTATGTATATATACTATATACATAATATATATGTGAACACATATAGGAATATTAAATTTTAATATAGAAAATATAACAACTTAATAAATATTACTTATATTTAATGATCATATTTTAAGAGAAAAGAAGGTGACTCTACTGTTTAAACACTAGGAGTTGAAGAAGACAGAAGACTTCGGATCATTTTCTAATCACAATATTCTGTGGTGGCAGGTTCTAATGCTTACAGAACAGCAGAACCACTGGCAAAGATTGGCTCTTCTACTCAGCCAAGCATCCCTCTGCCACTATCAAGTCATTTTGTTCTTCCCCAGTCATTGCTGAGTTACGTTTTTTGGATCTCCACCTCAGCTTTTAATCTACCTCCTCAGCCGTGAACCTGGTACAGATAGTTGCTACATGGTGGAAGGCTATAAGCTGAGGCTGGGTTGGATGTCAGGTACTGCCTGCCTTTGCCACTGTTTCTCCCTTGCTGTTTCTCAGCGGGCCTTGCGGGAAGCTGGGAGATAGCTTTCTTTCTTTCTACTGCATGGTCTTGGACTGTCTTCACACTTCTGAACACTACTCTCTCTCAACTGCATAGCCAACCTTGTGTTCACAGAGTTGGTAAGAACATAACACATGTATTGATTGACAAGCCTTAGTTTCGTAAAGGAAGGGCAGGTTAATGCATCACAGAAAGAGAAGGTATTAGCTGCCCATGCCTAAAACTTGATTCCTTCTGGAGAGAGTTCTCTCTGGCTCTATTTTTAGCCACAAGAGTATTTTCAATTATAGTACAAGAGGCTAGGACTCCTAGCAGTGCCTGAGAAAGAGCCTTTGTGGATACCAAGAGCCAATAGTGAACTTGTCAGAACCCACGCCAGGCCTAGAACCCTCTACAGCTGCACAAATTGGATCTAGGAAGGCCTAGAACCCTCTAAAGCTGGCTCTAGGATAAAGCCACCCATCCCCACAGTGGAGCTTGAGCAGGAAAATAACTCTTTCTCAAAACACTTGTTTGAAAGAGAGAGAATGAGTGGTCAAAAGTGCCTGATAGAAAAAAGTCTAAATTCTGAGACGACATGAGTTATCCTTATGACTCTTAGGCATGGTCAGAGAAATTACTAAGAGAGAGGACTGTCACAGACCTGCTGTTATTCAGACAGAAGATAATCATATTTCTATAATGACATCTAGTAATTTGAACACATTGTAAATTAACACACTTTATAATGAGGATCAACATATAAAATCACTGCTCGTGTGTGTGATGTCTCTGCGGCTCACCAAGAACAGCTTTACAGCCTTGCTTTGGTACTTTTTACATGCTGTCTCACTAAAGCCTCCTGAAATCTCCAGTGAGGTGGGGATCTTGGTTCCCACATTTACAAATGGAAGTGGAGAAAATGGGCCCCTGAAGATACACAGCCTGGCTCATGCAGACACTGGCATCTAGAGTTTTAATCTAAGCCCAACAGACTATAGTAGCACTGGCTTAATGTTAAATTTTAAGTTAAAGAATTTCAGCATGGAGTAGTATCCACTTATGCATAGCATATAAATGCTCCCTCAGAGCCTGAGAGCTCTGAGAGTGGTGGACCCTGCATTTTCTGTGTTTTCTGCTGTGCAAGTGTATTTATGGTAAAATTTAACTACAAGTTAGGCACAGTAAGATATTAACAATATCGTACTAAAATAGAAAAATTATAGCTTACTAAAGGCTACTTAGAGAGCATGTATTTTTTTTTTTTTAAATTCTGGAGTTTGTCATTTGACCTTTTCAGTTCAAGGTTCATCACGGTTAACTGAAACTGGAGAAAGCCAAGATGCTGGATAAGTGGTGAGAAAGAGGAATAGTAATTAATACTAGGGGCTGAGTGTTGTCAGTCTCTCTCAGTAACACTGTGAGGTTGACAGGAATTTGAGGACAGTTGCATTTTTCAGGTACCCAGCCAATCCCTCATCATATTGCTTCTGAAAGACAGCGAATGTCTGCCCTCCCCCATCCATCTCTCTAAGGCCTACCTAAATAAAGATAAGTCAACAGATAGAGGCCAGGACCACGTTATTTCTGGGTGTTACAGAAGGTATAAAAGACACTCAAGAAATGACCCAAATAAACAGTGTAGGAAAGGACAACTGAAGTCACATGGACACATTTGTGGTTTTGCTTTGATTAATGACTTGTGTTAAGAGTATTTCAACTTTTATAGGAATTTCTTTACCTTTTTTCTTTTGATGCCTGTGGTTAAGAAGTGAGTCTAATACTTAGCATTTATTAACATTTGTATGTGTGTGTTAAACATATATTCTATGTCTATGTCACCTAATTCTCTAAAAATTTTAAGCCTCTTAAGGCCAGGGCTTAAAATATATAATCAAACTAATTACATTATTTATGTCTTATAAAATCATACTTGAAGTTTAATCAACATGATTAAAGACTTGTAGAAATATGGTATTTCCAGTCTCTGCTAAGATAGGATATTCTCCTTATATTTTAGGCAAAATTGAAAATTATGTGAAACAAGTGCATTCATATCTTAAGAGAAGCAAATGGAGAAGACGTTCCTCTGTCTGAGTCCAGGTGTCCTCAATAATGTGACACGAATCCTCTCCCCTTTTATGTCTTTTTGATGCATAATTTAAAAAATGTAAATAAAAGTATGCTGCCCGATCATGTCATAATCTGTCTTTAAAATTCAGAATCTTGGGCTGTAAAGATGGCTCAGAGGCTAAGGACACTTTGTGTTCTTGCAGAGGACCTGGTTTGATTCTCAGAACACACATGGTGCTTCACAAGCATCTACAATTCCAGCTGCAGAGGGTCTGATGCCCTATTCTAGCCTCCATGGACACCAGGCAAGTACCTGTTGGATATACACAGGAACAGAAAAAACACTCCTGCATATAAAATAAAATAATTAAATCTAAATTAAAAAAAAAAAAGATTGTGAATCTTGTGTATCTTTCTGTATCAGTACACATGTTTTTTTTTTTTTTTCATTCATTTTCTGTTTTGGATTATAATATGAATTTAACATAATTTAATTAAGTATATCTCTGTAAGTGAATGTTTATGTAGATAACACCCTTCTAAGGTTCAACAATAGAAACCTGTTGTTGTTGTTTGGTTGTTTGAGACAGGGTCTCCCTATATAGCCCAGGCTAGAATTGAAGTATTGATCTTCCTGAGTGCTGGGATTATAAGTATGTAATTCCATAACTGGCTTATAAACTATGATGCAATGAGATATCTAAATAAGTGTGCCAACACTTAGGAGACTAAGGCAGGAGGATTTGAAGACATAGGTCAACCTGGGTTCTACAGAATATTCTGTATCAAGAATAGCAACAAAAAATCCCAAGTACCTGTACATGTGAGTATGATTTACATGAGATAGCCTGAAGTTTCAAGGCTGCTTGTGAGGGTCATACAAAAGTCTGTCTTGTGAGACTCATACAAAATTATGCCAATTATTTTTATAGCTATAAATAGTAACCAATAGTAATATTCCTATATTTTCACATTTATACATCACTTAATGTTACCAGGCTTTTACATTTTAACTCATTTTACCTATGAAAAATGTATTGTACCTATTTGGCTTTCAGCTCGCACTGGTGGGGTAGACAATTTTTTGATGTCATTTATGAAGTTCACATTAAAGATCCATGCAATCGACTTACAACAAAACAAAACATAACAAAAGAAAACAAACAAAACAAAAACAAACAAATAAACAAAAACAACTAAAAAACCCTGGACAACCAAGCGGAGGGAATAAAAAAAAAAAAAAATCAAACCTTATACTGTTTTGAGTATGTTTGTGGATTTGCATGGGACCACATCCTTAGCTGTCCAGGACCACATACCCCTGGGCCAGGGGGTGGATACAAGATTGGTATCTTTCAAGTGTTTGTTGACCATTTTCCCTCAATTCTTTCTCTGTGTTGTTTGCTTTAAATCTTATTTTTAATAGAAATATTTGTAATAATTTTGTCTTGAAAATGTTTTCCAGAACTATTTTTTTCAAGTTACTATTTGACTTTGGTTTCTTTGGGTGATTTTTTTTTCAAGTAAAGGTTTTCATTTTTAAGAGGCTAGTGCATCCGAGGCAAGCATGAGAAAACTGTCCCATGCCAAGATTGTAAAGGCGCTCTCTGCTGTCTCCTCTATAATATCTTTACAGACTTCACTTATTGGAATTTATTTTAAAGTTCATGAATATCAATTTTTCCAATAGACTTTCATTACATATTTTTCTGTAACTGTGAAGAACTATTAACACATGAGAACATCTACACCATACACACACACACACACACACAACACACACACACACAGACATGTATGTGTGCAGGTGTGTGTAAGATATGTGATCCTTATCATATTTTCTCTTTTACTCTGAATCTTAATAAATGGTTCTTACATGTTTATGTGTAATGTCTTAGACTAGGTCTCTCCTCATTATTTTATTGGCTTTCAAATTTTTCTTGATATTTCTTCTGAAACAAAAATCATATTTACTAATCAAGTTGTATGAAAATCCAGAGATAAGGTGTAGCATGAATAACTTAATACTAAAACAAATAGCCTTATTAGTAACTATTTGCTGGTGATAACAGTAACTGAGACCATACTTGGAGTTGTAATCAGAAGGTCTTCTGGTTCAGGTGTATGGGTGTGTGTGTGTGTGTGTGTGTGTGTGTGTGTGTATGTGTATGTATGTGTGTGTGTTTATATGTGTTTGCTTACACATGGATGTATTCATATTTGTATATTTCTATATGTGTATTTGTATATAATATTTGTGTGTTTGTGTGTGTGTGTGTGTGTGTACAAATGAGAAGGAGAAGGGGAAGATGACATTACCTCAATTCATTGGGACATACAGATTCATAGCTGGTTTCCAAGTAATTTGACATCGTAAGTCTCAACCTCTTCATCTATAACTGGGGAGAATCACTCCTGTCCCATGTTGCTTTTCTACATCTCAGATGAGGTCATAGATAAGCTCACAGATAATAGGTTCAGAAAATTCCAGCCCTCTTTGATAAATTCTCAGTTATGTTTGGTAGCAAGTGCTTCCTAGATAGTAGACAATGGAGGACTTTCCAAATAAACTCTTCTTCATTTTCCTACTCTTTCTCTACTGAAAAGACACAAAAGTCTGAATACCAGTTGCTATTGGAAAGGAATGCACAACAATTCAGGTCTCCTGCAGGTAAGCATTTATCACCTGTGGAAGTAGGCCAGGATTGATCTACGTATGAAAATGCCAGCCACCATTATGAATGACAAAATTCAAGTCCATTATTCCCATACTTAGATGCTTATCTAATGAGGACTTATCAGGCCAACCAAGGTAAGAAAAAGAACCAGTTTTGTTCTTAAAGGGTTTCATAGTGTTATATACAATGATTTTCAGAGTAGTGTTATGTATGCATAAAATCCAAACTGAGTTTTCCAAGACAAGTGATTAGTAAACTGCCACACTCCTGCCTTCGGGACTATGGAGTCTTAAAGCAGAATTACGCTTCTGTGGGATAGCCAGAAATATCTACCACATCACGCTGAACAACAGAAAGGCTTAAACTGACGCTCAGAATATATCCTTAACAGATCTCTGGAAGGCCTTTCAAGGAGGTTGCTGTCCAGTTCAAGCTGAACAACACTTTCTGTGTTTAACTGTTATTGTTTTGTTTGGCTTTGTTTTGCTTTTGCTTTTGTTTTGCTGAGCTTCACTGAAACTTCTGGAACGTTACCTTGTACCTAAAACCTTGTCCAAAGCCATGTAGATGCCAAGGCTCACTGGCTCCCTAAAGGACTTGTGTTTCTAGAAACAGGGAACAGAATAGTTTTCAGTCTACTTTCATCCTGTCAGATCATCTGTGCAGTGAGATGGCCCAGGACGTCCATTCTTGAAGAAACAGTGGATGTCTTTGGGCCAATAGACAAGGGTCCCTGGAGGGAGCTGTAGACAGAGGCTGGAAACCTTACCTGTGTATTCATCCAACAAGGCACCAGACAGTGCTGGCTAAGACAGCATTTGAGAACTGTGGATCCATTAACCCTTGCTGCACACACCAAGCATTACCAAGTCCCTACACGAAGATCACCCAGTAAATATATTTTAAAATATTACAAGGTTTTCATTTACTTTGAATCTATAGCTTGTCATAAGGAAGTAACATGGCTGAATGTAGCTCAGAGAGAAACTGCTGCACCCGAGTCCTCCAGGAGGAAAGTGAAAGAATTTACCCTCCCTCGTCTACAGGAGAAAGATATTATTCTCCCTACAAAGACTCCAGAAAGTATTCAGAGGCATTCTGGGGAAAAAAAAAAACAGGACAGCAACTAACCTTATTTATTGTAGATTTCTGGGGATAAAGGATACGTCTTGTTTGAACAAAATTTGGCGAACTCTCTGTTTTGTCTAAGAATAGTGATCCACATCTGGTTAAGTAAAGCTTGATTTATTAGCAATTCTGGAAAAAAAATATAACCACTACCTGCTTATTAAAGTAGAAAAATCTAAGAGCTTAAAGTATAAGGTTGCAAAGCCATTTGGCTAGTGCCTGCTGTTATTGTTGTTAATCCTATTTGTGTCCATCAGAATCTTTTAACTACTTCAGGTTTCTCTCTTGTGGAACTCATACGCCAGTGTGTCAGGCAAGCCATTCCCACAAGGAGAGTAAGATTTCTCCCTGTAAAATAAGTTCTTAGGAACTGCCAGAGATCTTTCCCCCATAGAGCCCTGCCGGCTGCAAAGACCGTGAATCATTTTGCCAACATGCAAATGGAGGCCCAGAGAGCAAAGCTGGCCTTCCCAAGGTCAAGCTGTCAGAGAAGATATAGTAGCACCCACGTGGCTCTGCCTCCAGGCTAGAGGGAGTAGTAATTCTGCAGATGCCTGCAGAATGCACCTGCTGGTCCTCCATCCATCCGCACCTGGACAGGGATGCCGGGTGCCTGCTCACCACCTGTGAGGGAGCTTGTTGTGGGTAAATTGCACCTGCTCTCATTCAGGTTAAACTCTTCTTAAACATGTAATATTTTAACCCTGGGTCATAGCACTTAGCTTCTGGTCTGGTATTTATATTTTCTTCAAATTAATCTACTTTGGATTAGAGACCACTGAAACATGCTCAACACAATGTGATATAGTCGTCTTCTTCTTCTTCTTCTTCTTCTTCTTCTTCTTTCTTCTTCTTCTTCTTCTTCTTCTTCTTCTTCTTGTTCTTCTTTTAATGTTGTATAATGTAGCAGATAAAATGAATGCCATTTTCTCAGGCCTTAAATAAAACATACCTACTAGCACTCTCTTACACACCCCTCATAGTGCTGGGGACTGAACGTGGAGTCCTCTGTATACTAGGCAAGTGCTCTCACACAGGCAACATCTCCAGTCATCTCCCCCAGCCCCTGCTTTCTGTTTTAGGGAATCAGAGGTTACAAGCCAATCACAATCCCTGGTGTGTGGTATACAGCCACACATCTAACATCTGCCCATAAGGGATTTCACTTAATTAATCTGACGATAGCAATTATGCACAAACCACTTCCAAACTCCCGAGCAGAGCCTACCTCCGGACTTCGGAACATGTCCCTCCTAGCCTCGCCCTCTTTGATACTCCTTTGCATTGTAAATTCCTCCACACAGCCCTCCTTTTGCGGCATTATTATTGCTTGCGTGTAAAGGTAAGAGCTGGCTGAAGTTCTCAATGTTGTACTCACCTCTTTCTACACCCCTTTAAATTAATTTCAGCACATACTCACGCACCTAAAGGAACAGATACCCTCAACGTTTACTGCTTTTTGAACTATCTTAGCTGGGGAATATGACAAATATTTATTTCTGAAGTCCCAAGGATCATACCCCGAGTCTACTGAGCACATACTATATTCCTGAACGACGCCCAGCTCTTAGCACTTGTTTTGTGGTTTCCCTTTCAATGCCAAGCCCTGACCTAGGTGGTAGAGAGTAAAAAGCAGTAAACCAAGAGCAGATAAGAATTCTTCTTGTACACACAAAATAATAATATACCAGTAAAGAAGTAAAATGTTTAGTCTGTGCAAAGGTTTGAAGTGGACAGGGGATAAAAATAGGGAAGGCAGAAGGGTGGGCCTTGCATCTAACTCAGATAGGAGGAGAAGCCCATGCACTATGAATAAATCCACTACTATCAGACTTGAAGACGTGAGTCCAGTCTGACCCTTTACAAACGATTTAAGTTTGTAAAGATACAAAGTGTCTTTGCCCTTTACAAACGATTTAAAATATCACTGGACATGGAAGCTCATGTCTCTAATCACAGCACCAAGAGGCTGAAGCAAGAGGATCACCCACTGTTCTAGGCCATCCTGGGCTACAGGTTATAGGCTAGCCTGGCCTAGATAGTGACCTGGTCTCAAAATTAATTAATTCATGATTAGTTACAAATTAAGATATCCATTTAAAATTGAAATACAATTAATTGTCTAAAGTACAATTAATTATAGTCTCTTGTGACAATGCTTTAGTGTTTAAATTTTAACACTTGTAGTGTTTAAATTTTCACAAAACTAGTTAAGGCCATTCAGTTGTGGAAAAAGGTAAAGTCTTCAGGCTGAAAATAACTTCAGAGATGAATCAGTTAAAATCTTTGGTTTTGTACAGGACAAAAACAAGATCTGAAGAAGCCAAATTAAATTGACATCTATATAGGTTATATGATATAGAAAAGGTCTTCTTTTAGGTTAGATTTGTTGTCCAAAGCTATAAGACTAGCTAGTGGCTCAGGAAGCGCCGAGGTATTTTTTTAATCACGTAGTGGACATTTCTTCGGTACTGTCTATGATGGTAGATCAGGGGCCCCCAAATTCATCTAAAGGCCTCAGCTCATAAGTGAAACAATTCAGTCTGGTTAAGGGTCTAGATTAATTAAGGACTTAGTAAACCCCTTACATTGTCTGCAGGATGAAAGAAAGAGGGTCAGAAAGGGTCCAAAAATCCCTCAAGGAGGACCTGGGCTTTCCATTGTAGGACAAGAAACTACTCACATACATGGAAGCCGGATCCAGAGCATTCACTGCCTACTTGGATTGTCCCCAGCTTCTTTTAGCTATAGCTGTGCAGTATCAGAGTCTCCTCTTTGCCAGGAAGGCAGAGGTAAACCTTCTGTCTTCCTTCTCTTTGAATCCTGGGTCTGCTCGTGGGCACCAGGGTTCCTTCTCATGCCGTCCCTACTTCACGCTGAGACTTAGCTGAGATATGTATTCTGTATTTTGGGGGACCCAAAATCTCAAGAGGCTTATGGGATATTGGACAGGACAGCAGAGTGTTGGAAAAACAGTCCCGGGACTGTAGGTGATTGCCAAGGAAAATACGATAGGCATAGCGAAATGTGCGTTTCAGAGAAAACTCTGTCCTAAATATTGATAAATACTGAAAGCTTATCATTGTTTGTTCAAAATTAAAACTGAACAGGGTGTTCTGTATTCCTGTTTGCTAAATCTGACAATTCTACATTTGTGGGGAGGGTAAGGTTAGGCAATGCCAGATACCAGAGTTAGCTTTGGTTTGGTCTGATTGCAATGGGTAACAGGGAGACAAGGGAGAAAAAATTACAAGGTTATTGGCATTGGGTCTTTTGAAACAAAATCCACAAAGGAGTCCCTCCTTTGTTGTTGTTTTTTTTTTTTTTTTTTTATCTGTTTGTGTTTCCTGTGTGGGCCCTTGTGTTTTATTGACACAGAGATTGATACTAAGGAAAAAACTTCAGAAAGTAACACCAATTACAAGAATTGAATTAACAGTGAGAAAATAAATACTGGAAAAAGTGGTTGGTTAAAAAATAACAACCATAGTACGTCTAAGCAAGCTGCTCTTTACTCGCCCACCATGGCCATGCAGTCTAATCATTTCCCTTGTTCCCATACGACCTTTATGCCTTCCAGGAGCCATAGACAATACCAGGGCAGCCTAAAGAAACCACAGCCTTCCACCTGCACATCTACAAGCTAAGAAACCAACATCTAGAAAGAAGCAGCGGCCGATTGAGGATCCCACTGTTTGACCAGGGCTCATCAGCATATCAACGTCCTAACTAAGCTGCTTGTGTTATCAGATCTATCTGTTCTAAGCACCATAGAGTCACCTTCATTATTCAGATAGGAGGCGCGTAAGATGTGGAGGACTATGGATGCTGGCCTAGGTTAAAGGTCATACAGCCAAAACGGAAGAGGTGATGACTGAAAACCCAGCTAGTCTGACGGAGACCCTCACACTCAACCAGGACACCCTGCTTCTGTCAGGTAAAATTAATTTACATCACTAAACGTGTTCACAAATGTAAACATTCAACGTCCCAAACTCCCATGTCAGGTCAGTCCATCACAAGGCTACTCAGACAGAGTTAGTGGGGAGTTGGTAAAACATGGCTGCTGTCCACATCAGTTTCAGAATGAAAGGAACTATCTGGAGACATGGATGCACCCTGTCACAGCAAGCCCCCATTGCTATAAGCATAAAACAATTTACTCTCAGTTAGTTTTGAAACATTAATTTAAAAATCATAATACCAGGATTTACTACTGAAGTGAATATTCACTGCCATATAGGAAGTTTTTGAGTTAGCAGCTGAAGTTCCCCAAGAAAGAAGAGGGGTGACTGAGAGGGAGGGAGGGATGGATGGGGAGAGAGAAAGAGAAAAAGAGAGTGAGGTATCAAGGTGAACTAAAAACTCTCCTCACTGTTAGACACAAAGTTAAGGAAAGCCCCCTAGACAGAGGCAGTTAATACAACACCAGGCAGGCCTTGGGTCCATATGTCCACCGTGGTCACTCTGTCCAGGAAGACTCACCATTAGCCATCAATTGATTTATAATTTTACAATTATGTTTTTCTTTCTCTTGTATGAGATCATCAACCACAGCACCTAAGATGCTCAGTTGGCTTTGGCCATCATAAATTCCAATCCCCCTCCTTTAAAATCAAAGATGGAGGATGAGGCTTCCTGCTTCTATATCGTGCTTCCCCAAACTACCTTCCTTATGACACAAGTGCCTAAGAAAAAGTGGGGTTGGATTTCTTCAAAGCCCCGGGATAGAGATTTGCAGGGTCCAAGTGGAGACCCCAGGCCTGCACAAATCCACTGAGATGGGGTTATAATGTCGCAGTCTTCCCTCCCCACTATACTTCAGATGAGGAATTCCTTTATAAGTCTGTTTTGCAAGCCCACTATCAAGAACATCACCAAATCCTTTTAGAAACAATCCAGCAGCCTCTCTCTATCCCTCGCTCTATCCCATTGAACTGCACGGGAGCATCTGAAATAAACTCAGCTTCATGCAAAAACAGAAAAAACGACATCCTCGCTCCCTCAGAAAGGTGGCAGTATTGCCTTGTGGTTTTAAGCAAATTACCAAGTATGTGAGTCCTCTGATGAACAAACTAACCATCTCACCTCAACATGGAAAGGACAAATGTGCATGGCTGACTCTGGTGGCTGGTGGCTAGGAGATACACCCCAGACCTCCAGAGGCACCGTGGCTCCTGGCCACTTAAGCTCTTAAGTTTTCAACTTGCCTCACTGAACAATCCTTTGAAAAAAAAATCCCAGGAGTGTCCCATCTACACCTAAGGATCAGGAACAACTAAAGCGGTTACAGAGGCTCCTTATGGCCTGTCACCCACTGTGCACAGTTTTTGAGCCACTCATCTCAAGACAAACAATTGTGTAGCTCCTTCAGAAGGGCCAAGGAAAATGACTGAGAGAAAGCAACACCAGGATCCAACCAGCACCTGTCACATGGAAGGCACACTCTAGAGCTCTCACCAAGATGTTCCTTCTTAGGAGTTCTGCCATCATTGAATGGTCAGTTCCCACCGTTATAAAAGCAATAAAGTGCAAAGCTAGGTAGCCCTGCCAGGATGCCAATGAGGGAACACACTCTTGCATCTTCTGTAGGCTCCCACACACCCTTTCCTTATTTTACTCACCTCTCCTGAGTGTCCCTCCAGAAGTTTCTCTGTGTGCCACTAACACAACAATTTTAAGGAAAATTGTCCATTTATAAATATCAGATGGTTTGGGAAAAATATTTGTGGCACTGGGTTTTTCTCCCCCCATGGTGATGTCATTTTAAATTCTTGGTGTGCTCCAAATTCGCTATTTTTACTTCCTCCAAGTGACTTTTTTTGGGAAATACATTTGTTTGGATTAGCTACATGTTAAGTGACCCTTGGACTTCATACCCAGTACTAGGTGCACCGTCTCAGCAGTTGGAATTGATAACGAACCCACTCTCTAACTTCAGATCTTGTATTTGCCCATTTCAACACAGTTCCTTTTGGATAGTCCCCTCAAACATTTCTATTTACCGATAGAGGAAAATAATAGTAAAATAAAGACATTGGATTATTCGTAAACAAAACTCAAACTCAATACAGGTCAAAGGGAAGACATTTGAAGGCATTCAGTCAAATCCAGCTGTTCATTTCGGGGAAACAGAACGAAGGCCACCACCTCAGGCCCGAGGCATTCATTGTAAAGCAGTTGAGTGGTAGAGATGAAAAGTTTAAGGAGTGCTGAACGCCTTACTCTACCTGATCGGAACTTCCTTCTAATCAGCAAAGAGTGTTCAGACCCCAGGAGTGTCATGGTGAGTCTCAGCAAGCCGCTGGTCGCTGGCCAGACGCCCCGCTTTCCACCAGAAACTGGCTCCTGGGAGCCAAGAGGACAGCAGCTAACAACCCAGAATTCATCCAACTCTTGGGAGCTCCCTTGGGCAGGAGGACGCACAGTGGCCGCCAGTGTCCCCAGAAAACTGGCGCCTCCCCCTCGCCGCTCGCGAGGCTAATTAACTCCCAGCAGGCAGGACCCTCCTCCTCTGAGGGTGGCCAGGAACAGCCGCATCCTAGGCGTTCCTGGCTGATGTCATAGGCTGCCAGCGGTCGCGGAGTATCGCCACCACGCCTTTATGAAGGTCCCAAGTTTGCTATCTGATCCTCTTTACTACTGACAGGAGATCAGCCAATCAGGAGCGGCGAGCGGGGCCTGGGGACCAGGCGCGGCCCCAGGAGCCTTAACAGCCGGCTCTTAACTCTTTGCAGAATACTAAGCCAAGGCTGCTTGCCCAGGCGGGAGTCTCTGCATTGACACCCCTAAATCGGATGCCCGAAAGCTGCAGGTGGCGCCCGGCGACAGTAGGAGCGTATCCGCTGCCTCTAGGTGTACATGTCCCCTGTGTCCCCAGCCTACTGCAGAGCTCGGGAAGGCACATACTTGGAACGTGCTGGAGCTTGGGCCAAGAAGCGGGCTGGCTTGCAACTCCCGAGAGCGCCTGCTTGCCCTCTGCATCTGAGCCGGTGCCGCATCAGGAGACCGACGCCTCGAGCAGCTATCGCCGCCGGAGCGAGCGTCCGAGGAGGTGGCAGAAAGTCTTTCGCTGTGGTTGGATGTTCTCTTTGGGGACACAAAAAGTTTGTGTCTGGGGACTGATCCCGGAGTGGGGGATGGTGCAAAAGTCCTATTGAGCTCTCAACAGGGTAGGACTCAGTGGCCTGGGCAAGCCAGATTGGAAACGCACAGAGGTTTCCCATGCCCCTTTCATAGTGGGAAATCCACCGGGCACCCAAAGCGGAGCTGATGATGCATGTCTCTGGGGCGCCTGGGGTGACAGGGTCTCACATGCGTCATTAAGTACAACAGATATTCTGTCTAAGACGAAGATTTAGATATTAAAAAAAATCGAACTGTGTAATACAATACACGATTTGCCACTGTTTGTAACTTTATATGCACTTGGGCTCCCGGGTACAATTCTTTACATCTCCGCTTTTGTCTCAAAGCTGTGAATTCTTGAACGGATCAGCCAATGACAGGTGGAGGCCTAAAGTAACAATATTGCTGAAGACATCCTTCGGTACCCAGACTTTCCTTTCCACCATTTTCTGGGTTGTACCAATGCACTTGAACCTCGGAGTCAAGTTTTCTGAGATAGGTAGTGTGCTTCCTCACAAAATCAGAGAGGAGGTGGAGCCCTCCTACTCAACTTCCTCTTGTGAACAGGGTTGGGCAGCACAGGCCTGAGACAGACTGCCTCCTGTGGTAGCCTGGCAGTGGTTGTACATTCCACAAGCAGCGCTGAACTGGCTGTTCCTGTGGGAACAGATCGTCGCAGTCGCTTTGATGGCTTACATCAATCCCGATTCACTACCATGCAGGTTTGAAGGCTGGGAGTCAGAAACCGGTCTCCCTGGGTTAAAAAATCAAGGTGTTGGCAGAACTGTGTTCCCTTCTGGAAGCTCATGAAGAGAATCCATTTCCTTTCCCTTTCCAGCTACTAGAGGCCACCCATGTTCCTTGGCTTCCAGCCTGTTCTTCCATCTTCCAAAACAGAAATTGTGGGTCAAGTTCTTATTACATCTTATCAGTCTAGCACCTCCCTCCCCACCTTCTGCATTTCTCTCTGAGTTAACCTTACGTTAAGGAAAAACTCTGCCAGGCTAGCTGATTATGAATCTTAATTCCCACTTGCTATGCAATGTAACATAATCACAGATGCCTGAACTTAGAACGTGAAAGGGAAGATGCTGTATTATGCATTACATAGAGACAGTCTCCCTTCCCAGCTTCTCTTTGTTGTAGTTAAATCCCACAATCCAGTTCCTCAATGAAAAGAAACAAGACAGAGGAAGGTCTGGGTGGGGACAGGCCCAAGTGTCTAGAAGAGCCCTAAGACCTTTGAGATGCATGTGGCAGGGGTTACGCTGGAGGAAAGAGGTGGTAGGGTAAGGGGCATTGCAAAATTTTCCCATGGAGAAAACTATTCTGTGCAACATGAAAAAGAAAGTATAGAAAGAAAGACTCAAAGGGATTTTTACCCTGAGAACAGCAAGGCTGAGAAGATGCCCACTGCAGCTTAGTGGGGACATTCTTTGTTCAGTGGGAGTTGTGATAAAGTCAGCTGACGATCCAACCAAGGGTCTTCCTGACCCAGAGGGAGGGAGGGTGTTGGAGTCTGTGCTTGTGGACAGAACCATAGTCCCTCTTTTGCTTTCTTTCTCTTATTGTTGTTTAGTGAGATGAGTTCTCTCTGCCCTGGGATTCTTTCAGTTTTCATCTCAAAAGGAGTTTATTCATTAATCCTTAAAGTACTATTTTAACTAATTCTTCAAGAATTTCATGCAATGCATTTGGATCATAGTCACGCTTCCCCCAACCCAATTCAGATCTCCTCTCTCCACCTTCCTTGCCTCCCTACCCACCCACCTCTGAGATGTCCTCCCCCCTTCCTTCTCTTCCTTCTGCTCCCCTCCTCCTCCCCCTCTTCTCCTTCTTCTCTGCTTCCCCTTGTTCTTCCTCTTTTGTGTTATTTAAACCCACTGTGTTAGGTCTGTGTTGTCTAACTACTCTCGGGAGTGGGGCCTGTTCAGGTTGACCACAGTCTCCCCTCAGCCTCTGGAGTTCTGGGATTAAAAGTGTAGAACATCATATCCCCTTTCTTATTTTCTTTTCCCTGCTTTCTTTCTTCCTCTCTCTCCTGTCTCTCTGTCTCTTGATCTCACCCCACCCCCACACCTCCAGCAGCCCCATGGATGAGTTGGGAAATCCTGATAACCACAGCTCTCCTCAATTTTTCCCATCAGAGTATAGAGCAGTTGGCTTCTGCCCTCTGGGATTTTCAGCCCTTATGGCTTAGGATATCTGTGGATATAAATATGTGCTCTATAGAAGCCCATCCTTTGCCCTCTGGGCTCAAATATTTTTATAACTTTTTTTTTTTGGTGGAATCTGGACACGCTGTTCCCCCAGGAGAGTGGAATCTCAGACAGCTGCTGTCAGAGTGTAACCTAGCAGTGGAGCAATGGCTGCCGCTACGGTCTCACTCCTCCATGCTGAGTCTCCAGCATCCTTCCCTTTTGCTATGGCATTTTGTTTTGATTTATTTTACTTTGCTGCTAGTCAATTATTTAAAAAAAAACAAAACTGCGTCACAAATTAGAATAACATGGCATGTAAAGATGGCTCAATCTACCATGGACCAAAGGAGCCCACATGCAAGGATTCTCTTATAAGATTCTAAGTTCTTATATTGGGATGAAAAGAATAAATTATATAACTACGAGATAGAACTAACAATCTCGAGTGCTAAACTGAGAGTGATGGTGTTTTCCTGTAAACCCAGCACAGGGGAGGTAGAGGGATGAGAAGCAGAAATTGTCCGTCATCCTCAGCTATTGAGGGAGTTCCAGACCAAGGCTGTGGGAGACCCTGTCTAAAAGTTAAAACAAAACAAAGAAAAAGCCCAAACAACAGCAGCAGCAGCGGCAACAACAGCAACATTCTTTCTGTCTTTTACTGATACTTCTTTGCCCCAGAGGCTTCTGGGCAATTCACTCATGGGTCTGTGGTGCTACAAGTAAAGACCATCAATCCTATAGACCATTCCATTTCTACCAAAACAAACAAAGAAACAAAAAATAAGCTTCATTGTTATCAAAAACCATACTCTATCCATACTAGTGCCATTTGGCATTTTCACCGAGCCATCACATGGTTAAGGGGAGGTATATTTTATAAGGGGACGTGGAAGTCATTACCAGCTCACCTTAGAGCTCTGTCCTCCATAGTTGTGGTTCTCAGCACGAAGGTAACATTGAAATGGCTGTGTGCATAGGCCTGAGCCCAGAGCATGGCTCAGGGAAGTCAGCTTGAATTCAGATCTCTTAGAAGCCTCCTTCCCTGAGTGCAGCATGACGTCAGATATTGGGTCACAGGCAAGTGAAGCATGGTGAGCACTCAGATCACCTGTGTAGGTCCAGGACCTGCAGTTCCTTCATGGAGGAGGCTCAGGCTCCTTCTTAGTGTGGTAGCTGAAAACCCGGCTGAATCAGGCTTCACAGTGATCTTGAAGAGTCCTTGGTTTGAATGTCTCATGCCTCCTACAGTCTCTCTTCTTCCTTTCACATATCTGATCATTTGCTCTTCCTTCACACACTCTGAGAATGCATTCCAGGATCTGTCTGTGTCACCAGGGCAAGTACCCTGCCTTGCCAGGCAGATTTGTAAACTCAAGTAACTTCAGTGGGAGGAGAGTAAGGAACAAACCAACCAACAAACAAGAATGTAGAGGTGAAGGGTATTACACAACAGATGGGGCACCTGGTTGCTTGTCCAGCCCCGGGCTCTCTGTGGCCACTTGGGGGGAAATACAGACTCACACTACCCTGCTCCACAATGGCTCAGAGAATCGAAAATCCAGGGTTTAAGGCACACTGGGTTTTGAAAACACAGCAGTAAATAGTGATGAAGTATCTCCTAATATATGATTGGTCGGGCTGCAGGAAAGTTAGGTTGTTTACAAATTAAATATGACGTTTAGCGAAATAGCACCTGCCTCAGCAAAATAATGAATGCCCTTACTATGATCCCCACCAACTGCTGGATGGAAGACATGGTCCCTTCACTGTGGTCCTCGGACTGTGGAGCAGAAGTGGCCAGATACAAATGCTTGCTAACCATCTCCTCTTCCCAATCTAGGACCCTCTCAGCCGTTAGCTCCTCTCAGGACCTGTGCGTGTACACAGGATGAGATGGGCTCCAGTCTCTAGGCTGTATTAACTTCCGGTCAAGAGAACATGAAGATGTGCTCATTGCTCAGGATGAGCAGGAATTTCATGGCACTGTTAGCTGCCTCCTGGCTGCACGTTAACTTCTCACCTCTAAGAAACCACTCAAACTCTGGTCAGGCAGGGGAAATATGTATTGAGTCACTTCCTGAAGGAATGCAGTCTCAGTCATTAGCTTATTTCAATTCCAGAAATACTTATCCGGCACCAAATGTGTTCTAGCAGCAGAGGGAATATAAAGATGGAGCCGATAGGGACTGGGATCTCCAGGAGCTCAGACTAGAATGGGTCTTTCACAGGCTCCCAACAAACCTGAATCGGGGTCATTACTCCACAGCGCTAGTTAATGTCTTGATGTCTCAGGTGGAAGTCATGACAGGCACAGCTAATAGAACCTTCCCTCTTTCCTGAGATTGAATATAAAAGGACCTTTGCCTAGTTTAAACAGAGACTTCAATTTAAACAAATGTTAAAATAAAAGGTTTCAGTTGAGAGAATCTGTCACAAACCTTTCTTTCCCTGCCTGCCAGACACACTCCTCACCCTGCCTCCCTCCAGGAAGGACACAGAACTTGAGGCCAAGTTGAAGTCATTGGATGGGAGGGTGATGTTACCAGCTTGAAAGGTCTTGGTCCCTGCATCCCTCATCCCCACACTTTGTCTTTCTGTGTCCTTGCTAGTAGTCTAAGGAGTTGAGACCACACCCAGCAGAGAATCTTCTGGCAGTTTTTGAATCAATCTTACCCCATGGTTCCACCCCTCTCTGTGTTTAGGTTACAGAGCTTGGGGGTTTTGTTCAAGCTACTTGACATTGAAGCACTACCATGAGAATGTCCTCTGGGGCCAAGGTATGTCTTCAACGGGTCCCCCACTGCCAAGCACCTTTTTCTCACAGCATATGGGAGATGCAGAAGCCCAGAGCAGTGATAATACCTCTGCCACTTACACGTGACTTTTATGCTACAGTGTGTTCAACTAATTTTTTTTTAATGGTGGGGGACTTGGACAAAACCAAGATTAGTTCTTTTTTTTTTTTTAGAGTGTGACAGAATGCCCTATGAGGCCAAATTTATTTTGTCTCACAGTTAGGGTGGATTCAGGCCACCATGGCAGGAAGCTATGATGGTCAGCTTGAATGAGTGTAAGAACGGTCATGGTGCACCCTCACTTGGGAAGCAGAGGTGAATGCAGATTTTTAGTTTGCTGTCCCCTTTCATGTCCCCAGTTTATGGGATGATGCCACCTACATTTAGAGTGGATTTTCTTTACCTTTTCTAGAGATACTATCCAAGATATATCCATATGTGTATATTCCTCCAAATTCAGTCCCAAATTCAGTCAAGATGACAGAGGAAAATACCCAGTACAGTGACTGAAGATGATTAGTTATTCAAGGACACCTGGGAGTTTGTCTGGCTTACATACAGATTCCCTTAGGGATAGGACATTGGTAATTCTTCTCTTCCTTGTAAAAGCCATTCCATGTCTCTATGTCCATCCAAAGTTTTTCCTCTTTTACTCTGGACCACACCATATTGAACTGTGTTACAATGCCCCATGGGGTGGCATCATTGAATGTGGAGTTCCAAAACATTTGGCAACAGTAAAAGGCTTGTAGATTATGGTAGTGTAAGTGAGAATGGTCTCCGTAGGCTCATATATTTAAATGTTTGGTCTGAAGCTGGTGGAATTGTTTGTGAAGGATTAGGAGGTGTGGTTTTATTAGAATAGATGAGACCTTATTGGAGGAAGAGTGTTACTGGAGGTGGGCTTTGAGCTTTCAAAAGCCCATGCCAGGCTAAGTGTTACTCTCTCTGCCTCCTGCCTTTGGATAAGGGTGTAAAGCACTCTGACTGTTTGTTTCCTGCCATGATTATCATGGACTCCTGCAAAGCTGTAAGAAAGCTTTCCATTAAATTTTTTTTTTTTATAAGACTTGCCTTGGTCCTGATGTCTCTTCACAGCAATAGAAGAGTAACTAAGACCTAGGCATCTGACAACTGAAAACTTACTCAAACAAAACTGGTCCTCAATCTGAGGTGCTTCAGGCAGAGCTTGCCCGTGTTGAGTAGCACCACTTCTTTACAGCCTTAGTTCTGAACACACATGTGAGCTTTGTACTGTGCATGTGTCCCTATCACAGGGCTCCAGGGAATACTGCCTGAAATGTCTCCACTCACATTCAAGATTTCTGTGAATTTTTTTTTTTTTACTGTGTCTATGCAGGTTTCTGCTCTTATGGAAGCATAATGGCTTACATACAAAAGACAAAGACTTAAAGTAATTTTCCACCATCATTCCCCAGCATGTATTAAATGAGAAGATCTTTAGACTAAATGCTATTAGGCTGTTTGATCTTAAAATTAGGTTTGAGCTGCTCACTTGAGTGCCATTAAAAGCAATTCAGTGAATTCTGACTTTGAACTAAGATGGAATTTCCAAAGTCTTCTGAAATGACCATAAACATGCATCTGCCATTTTTTTTTTACTATGTATTTATGGAAAATGGCACTTTCTGTATTAATAGCTATAAAAACAAAACATTGATAAATTTTGAAAAACACTGAAGACTAATGTCCTGCAGTATCAAATATTCATAGAAAGTTTAATTCTGTATGTAAAAACAAACAAGCAATTCATCATCTCAGCAATATAAAAATTCACTTTCATCCTTAATAAAAGCTAAAATTATATATATCACATATTCACAGTAAAAAATATATAATATACATATACATATATACATATACACACACACATGTAGACACATATATACCAAAGGTTTTTAAAATGTCCTTATAAAATTTATTTTTAGTAAATGTTGATTTATAGGCCAATTTTATTTACTGATATAACTGATGTCATGTAAAGATTTCCTGTGCAAAATGGATACTGAGTAGAAGAACCTCAACAGGTCTTGCATTAGGCAAACATATCAAGTATTTCTCTACTTGGATTTACTCAAAGCTCTTTGAAAACCCAAGTGTAAAACCAACCTTACTTTACTCTGTCCTTCACTTCCCGAGAGCCTCTTCCTGTCCTTCCCTGTGTTTCCTGCCCTTTCACTGACAGAAACTAGCTTACTGCACATGCCTGAGCCTCCTTCTGTCATATTATTCCATCACAAAGCCCTGTTCACGTGTTGGGATGATATTATTGTGCACTGTGTAAATGTTGCCTTCGTATTATTCAAATGCTGGTTTCTGTGCTGACGGAGTTGAGTGTAGACCAGACTTTGGTATTGTTATTCATTATGGTTACATCATATTTTGTAAATACTACCTCTCTAACCTTCTGATTGGTTTATTAAAGAGCTGATGGCCTATACCAAAGGCAGGAAGTAGAAGGTTGATTTGTAGATGGAGCAGAAGGAGGGTTTTGTTGATGTGAAATATCTGGAGTCTGCAACAGCAATCTGCACTTCCCAAAGATGATGAAACCATTTATGGTTCATAAAGATCTGGGGTCTGCTATTTCCTTAAATTTTTCTTTTTTCCCTTCCTTTCTTTTTCTTTTCTCTTCTTCTTCCTCTTCCTCTTCCTCCTCTTCCTCCTCCTCCTTTTTTTGTGATATGTAACTGGTCACATCATGTTTCTTGACTCCTGAGTTTAACTAGCCTGCCATCTCCCCCACTCCTCAAATAACAGAATGGAGTACCACGAGTCTCTGCCCTGCATCAGGTGACCTTACACATCATATGAACATTACATCATTAGCCCACGATGCTTACTATGACTGAGGTATGTATGGCTGAGCACCTCCCACAGGGTCTGCACAGCCTGGGGTTGGAGACTATCATATCAAAGCACAGATGTAGCATTAGCCAAGGTTTGCCAAGCTCTTTCTCTTATCAGCCCCTCTTTCCAAGGATGTGTGCTTTTTGTCCAAGTCGACACTGTCTGGGAAGGAGCTCTGCCTCAGGAACAGCATGATCCATCAAAGGAGTTCAAGCACATTCTCTCAAACCTACATCTGATCATTAAAAATTGGTACATTTTAAGTGCAACTGTCTGAAAAGGAAAAACCAAAACCAAAAAAACAACAAAAAACAAACAAAACAAACCCAAGTGTAGTTAAAACCAGTTACAGTAACAGCAAGGAAATTCCTGGTAGGAGGCTTGTTTACCAAGATACCCTCAGGAAGCTGGTCTCAGGAACCCTGTGTTTAGTCAAAGGAAACTTGTTAAAGTGACTAAATTCAGCCAACAGCCAAGAGGTGTTCACATTGAGCTTAAAAGCAATGCAGTGACTTTTTATGAAGCTGGCTTGGACAGTGTCCTGCATTATGGGAATTTGCTGGGCACCCTACCCTGAACCTGAACCTCTGTACTCAGGCTGTTCCACCATGCCTCACTTCCCAAGGATTCTCCTGTCTTGTAATTGCTGGTTTCATACTTCCCCCAAGGTTATTTTTACGTGTTTTTATTGTTGTTATTTTTTGAGGGGGGGGGTGTTTCCACTTTCAAACTCTCCCAAGGGTTGTTGCTTCCTTTATGATTCTTCCTCAAAGTCCGTGAGAGAATACTGTGCTAGAGGCTTCTGCTGGAGGCAAGCTTGCTGAGTCCAGTGGCCCCTTCCTAGTCAGGGGCAGAGCTGAGACCCGGGCTGGGGTCTATGGTCTTCTATGAAACCACTCTTTCCACAGGTTCATTTGTCTCTAACTTGGCGGGTGAAAGAAACATCTCAGCAGCTTTCTGGATGTCCACACGCCCTGCAGAACCGCTGCCCACGGGGACAGGTGTTTCCTTTATCCCCCTGGGTGGCCAGCGTTCATGTCAGGAAAATTAAACAGCTCTAAGTTGTTTCCTGGCTCGTGTAGCCTTTTCTTAAAGTTCATTGCCAATTCCTGTTGGCTTGGGGGGGGGGGCTTCTGGAAAGCTCTTTATTATGAACTGACCTTGGTACTGACCCATTCAATGGGGAAAAAAAAAGAGATTTTGTTACATTATCATGTAAAACTGAAGAACAGTAAGTGTATATATGAGACTTTCAAGACAGGAGTCTAGGAAATCCTGATGTGTTTGACAAGAACACTGTTTAAAATGGTTAGAGGAGACGCAGTACAATTTAGATGACTGAAGATGGGCTGGGTTTGGAAGGAGGGTTGAGACATCCAGCCACTCTGGTGGTTTTATGATCTCTCATCTTGCACAGGGGCAATATTAACATTGAGGGTAGTCAGAGCAAATGTGGGTTTTGGAATCAAAGGTGCAAACACAGTTCCTTGACTGTATCTTCTACTGCCTGTGTGACTGCAGGGTAAGTTACTTAACCTCTCTGTTCAGTGCCTCTCGGTTCCCTCTGTATGGAGGGAATTCAGAAGATTCATACATGAAAAGCACCCTGGACAGAGACTGGCACATGGCAAATGGAAAGCAGGGTGCTGATGAGAGTGCAGATGATGGTGACAGTGACAGTGAGCCCTATTGTTAGAACCGATGCGTTCATCTGCAAGCTGCTCCGATGCATGGAAGCACTTTGTGCATTTTAGAGTGTTCTATTAACACAGATACATGTCCTTGCAAAGAGCTCTACCTGTAGCTGCTGTAGTCTTCCTGCAGGGGTGTGGGAAGGGGTGTGGCCAGGGAAGCTGAGCAGAGCAGCAGTTGTATCCTCCTCCTCCTCCTCCTCCTCCTCCTCCTCCTCCTCCTCCTCTTCCTCCTCTCCTTTTAATTTTAATGAACATTCCCAGGGAATATAACATAATGAAATGCCCTTATTCTAATTGTAGTATCTGGAGCAGCGACAGTCACATCTGAGGAACTGACTCTTAGGGAGGGTTGAGTTTTGTCCGATTTGGAAAGAAAAATACCACTGAGATATTTTGCTAGGTTAAAAATCTGTAAATCTAAAATTTACAACTCTGAATTCCTCTCCCCTCTCTCTTTATACTTTGGTCTTGTCGATGAGCAGGTTTGAAGACAGACATGAAGCAATACCTTTCAGGATGACAGAGACAGGGATTAAAAGCTAGTGTGTCATTGAAGTTTTCTGGGGTTGGGAGTGAAACTCAATGGTAGAAGGATTGCCTAGCATGCAGGTCCCTGGGTTTTATCCCAGTACTGCCAAAACCCGGTTATTGAATGTGACCAATAGCACATGTATTTATGAACACGTGGTTATGTATTCATACATGTCTAACAGTTAGCTGACACTGAGTGATCCTGTGCGCTGGATATTTGATAGTTGAAGTATCTCACTTACTAGTCACAATTTGGGAAGTAGGCATAATTTGTATTCTCCTACAGATGGGGAAGCTTATGCTTAGAGAGGAAAAATGATTTTAAAATAAGACTATTAGGCTGTCTATACTAACACTAAATCTCAGGGTCATCCCAGGAGCTTGGAGGGCTTGTATCTTTTGACGCTTTCCATGTGGAATCTGGCATCTGAGGAGACTGGAGGTGGTCTGTGAGGCTAGCTAGGTAGGCTAGGCCCTGTTCTTTGCTCTGTTTCTCTGGGTGGCCTGCTCTCCATGAGCTGCTCCTGGAGTGGGGTTTACCAGATATGTAGATTTACAAGACTAGTGTGTTGTTGGCTGTCTGGCCTGCATGGTTGCAGCGGGCTTCCTGTTGTGTTGGTAAAGTACCCTTGCTGGGGCATTGTTTAGTTGGTGGGCTCAAATAATGACACCAACTGTGTGTGCTGGCACTTACCTACTGAGCTAGAAGTTACCTGATTATGGTCAGTGAAAAATGTGCAGCGGGCTGGTTTGGGGAGGTATCTGAAAGACTGAAGCTGACGGAAGTTTATTGCAAGCAATCAGACTTTTTAATACCCTTATCAGAAACAGAATATAATGGCTATTGCCAGGATCAATACAATGGTAGCTGTCAGATACAGTGACGTTTGCAAACTGTACAAGGTACACATGATTAATATTTAAGACCAATTGTCCTGATATACTTCTATATGTTTCCTTGACTTCTGAGGAATACAGAGAGACAGAAACCATCCTGATGCCTCACTGCCTGAGGGAGCGCCTCAATTTCTCAGGAACGGAAAGGCACTCAGTGCTCCAGGAGCCACAGACTATAACCTGAAAAACCCATGACACATGCCTCTCGAGGCAACTAGACCGACTCCATGATTCCTTATACCTATCATGCTGTTTCAGTGACTCACAGTTTTATATATATGATTCCTACAAAAACTGTTTGTCCAGAGCCCTCAAACTTTCAAGAGATAGCCCTGCTTAGGGAAATGACAGATTCTGGACTCAGGTACATTTGAATGACAAAGCTTTCCTTTATTTTTAAAGTTACTGCTGATTGGTTCTTTTATATAAATGTAATTTCCTCAATCTTCAAATTCTCAAGTCTTTTATATGTAGGGGATCAAATAAGCATTCTAGAACTTTCTTTGCTTTTGACTATAGTCTATTTCTGGCTCACTTTATGTAAGAATATGAATGTAATAGTCTGTGCAGGTTTACTCTTGGGCCACTGGAGCTTCTCAGGAATGGATCATGATTTGAGTTAAGTCAAGGACATTAGCCACAAAGGTGTGGGTCTTGGCACTAATGGTGTTCAAAAATAGCTCCATAGCTCTCAAGTTGGAAACGACACCACATCTGGGGACATTCTGATGTCCGACAGTGGGGAGCAGAGAGGGAGGAAGAGAAAGAGAGGCATATTCATGACTATGGAATTAAGAAACGAATGATGTTGTTTGTTTATTAAGATGATAACTCATTTGAACATCACACGGAGCGAACCCCTTTTAGGCAGATAATAAGCACGGCGTGTTCTTTATGATAGAGCAGCCATAAAACTAGAAGACTTTACTCTTTGTTATTTATTGGGTCAACCGGACAAATCATTTTTCTACATGCCAGGCTTGGAAAATTCTTTTATTTTCTGTCTCCGTCTTATAAATAAAAACAGCATAGAGCTGATAAATTTATCTTAATGTGTTCTGTACTGTAAAATCAACATGAGTTGGCTTTGGCATAGAGGCTTTTGGTCTGAGTGTGGATGGCATGCATATGTTCTTATTTTTCCATTACTTTTTACTTCTTTTTTTGCTCATGGCAATGGCAGAAAAAAATATTTTGGGATGCATATCCTATGTCCATTTATTTCTCTTTCTCTTTGACCACCATATTAGACTGTGGACCTCAGCATGCTCTTCTCATCTGGATGCTATAATCCCTGCCTACATAATCTCCTGGTATCTCCTCTTATCCCCCTAAAGTCCATTCTCCATGTAGCCATCAGTGATCGATTCAGTGGAAGGCAGCTCATGTTGGCTCAGAGCTTGCTTAGCATTCTCCCACAATGCCCGTAGGACCAAACTGAGCCCCTACTGTGGCCTACCGGACCATCTTCTGGCGGCTTCTCTCGTTGCTTCTGGTTCTTCCTGCTTCTTCTTCCATTCAGCTCTTCTCCTCAGCAGCTACTGGGGAAGAGTGGCCAAATACGATGACCTCATTAGCAGGCTCATTTGCCCTTTGCTTTCTGGATGTGCCCAATTAACAGGAGGCTCTGGCAAGAATTGGAGGGAGGTACGGAGTGAGGTTCCCAGCCCAGCCGCAGTCTTCTCCTGATAGCTATTCCCTCCTCTCCTTGCTGTTCTCAGCATGGTCAGGATGTCCTGCCAATCTAGCCCCTGGGAATATTCCACATGGCTCTGTGGGGTCCTCATCCCACCTACGTCTTTGCAATTATCCCTTTAATCCAAATTGCCTCCAATTTTCCATGTGACTATTGCGTCTTACTGGCCTTACAGTCTCTGTTATATGGCTCCTGCCTATACTAGCAGCCTTGCTCTCAGCTAGCCTGCTCTCTTCCAGTCACCTGCACACCCTAGGAGCACTTAGGCTTCTGCATGCAGGACACAGTCTCCTTAATTCCCAACTCTTCACCTGCCTGAACTTCACTCCTCTGAGTCTACTCTGACATCCTTATCTTAGGAAGGCTGCTTCCTCCTGTCAGACACTGTCTCTGACTTCCTTCAAGCCCCAGGATTAGCTGTGTCTGTCTTGTTTAGTTATCTACTTAAGTCTCTGATTTTCTAGCCTCATTTCTGGAATATGAGCAGGATCCTTAGGTGTCTGCCCTGTGCCTTTGTAATCTCTGTGCCCGGAATTGGGTCTTGCACACAGCAGCTGCTTAGTAACAGTTGCTAGATATTGATTGAGTAAATCTAGTTGGATCATCTCAGTTACAGGTGAGAAAACAGAGAGCTGTGGAAATACTGAATTTCCCAGGAACTCACAGAGGGATGGACTCGAGGTGACTGGATCCGTCAGAACTTCTCAACCTTTCCATCAATTTGTGTCTTGTCCTTTCTGTAGGACAAGGTCTCTCTTCTTCACTGAGCATGAATTTTATCACAGAGAACCATTTAAGCCATGAAATGGATTTTCTAATTAATTTTGTCCTAATCTATTATTCTTTTCCCCTTCACCTCCTCCTCTTCTACTCCCTGTCTTCATATCTCATTGTAGTCATGATATACAGATTATTAGTTAATTCTTACTATTAAAGAAGAAATCAAAGCAGGAAGAAGCTTGAGGAAGGCAGAGCATTGATGATAACAATAGTAATTAACAGTCCTTGATTGGTGATTACACTGTGAGATTATGTATCCCAGGTAACTGCATATTCTCCTTACCAAGCCTATGGTCTAGATATTATGCTATTACAGAGGAAGAGTTGACATTTGAGGAGATTGGGAGGTTGCTTGGGCTATTAAGAAGGTAGAGTAGATGTTGACATGGGTGTCACCCTAAATTCACCTACTACCTTCCTCTCCAAATTTATTGAAGTTTCGGCTAAGTGAAGGCAGGAGATGTAGTCGACCTAAAGTCAAAAGGGAGAGACTGAACATAGAGTCTTGTGTGCAGTGCTACTGGCCTGGACAATCAGATATGGGTAGAAGAAGGGAGCCCAAGTCAGAGGCCACAAAATAATCAATTTAAAGCTAAGAAGCAGAAAGTAGGTCTTATATCCTATATTGATCGGCTTTTCATTGCTTCAGTAGAGTACTCGTGGTAGGTTAACTATATGTAACAAAGAGGTTTACTTAGTTCATGATTCTGAGCATTCAGTGACTGGTGGCCAGACTGACCTAATCTTGGAGAAAATCTCATGCAGGTGGCAATGACAGGATCATGAATGGGAACAAATTGTCATCACCAAACATGAGAGTAGAGTGAGAATGGAGAAAAGCACTCCCAGTGATCCCAGCCCTTCCCGTTAGATTCCCATTTCCAAGTGTCCCATAAGCTCTGCTATGACCCTACTGAGGGCCAAGCTTCTGGTGTATTCCAGTACACCATCCAACAACATCCAAGCCATAGCAGCACCTCAAGTCAGAGATTAAGGACTAAGGCTCATAGTAAAGAATGAGCTTTCTGACCCCTTCTCCATATATTCGAAGGTATTTGGAAATAGTTTTGAGAAGCATATTGATAGCCTAGGAGAATCTTCCTCCTTAATTCAGTGGCAGGAGGAGACACTGACCCGGTTCTCTTGAAGTTATCCTGAAGCATGGTGATCTGGAGAGTAAATAAAACAGTGACACATGGGACAGAGTTGAGAAGTTTTTGACAGGCAGGAATATTGGCACAGAGGAGGGAGCCAAAACACGAGTTGATGTCCATTGGCTGCCAATCAGAATATTGAGACCATTGACAGTGACTTCTTACCTGCAGACCAAGGTTTGGTGTTTAGTGTATTCTTTTGACTGGTGCCATCTGCAGATGACATCTTTTGTCAAGAAGAGTTTCTCTTGATTGCAGAAGATAAATAGAGGAATGGTTGAGCTGCTCAACCAGGGACCAGGCAGGTGAGTAGCTGTGAAGAACTTAATCTCTATACTCTATTTCAAAGAAATCTCTTAATTTTTAGTATGCAGAGTCTATTGTGCAACTGATACTAACCAAAACTACTTCTACACTTTCCTAGGTCTACTTTTGAGCAGCCTAATGTTTTCGTCATAATATTTGTTTCTGGGTAAATAGAAATTCTCCAATTCTGATACAAAATAGAAAGATCAGAGAAAGAAAATAAATAGATGACGTGGCTGTTTAAAGATAATGTACAATGTTTTCTAGCAGCATAAATATTTGATTGTAAAACTTTCAATATGTTGTGTCTGTTAACTCATAATGTACAACATTTAAATAACTTATCCAGCCCAAGTTGGGCTTGGATCACTAAGGAGGACAGAGGGAAGGCCAGCCTGGCAGGAGGCCAGATTCCCATCACAGCACACCCAATGGCTGACCCCAGATGCTCTAACTGTTCCATCTGGAGCTCTTTGGCCAGGATCTAGCCACAGACAAAATCAGAGGGTTAAATGGGGCCCTTGTATACACAAAGTTTGATTTTGAATGTTTCTCTGTTTCCAACCTAGAGCCTTGGTATGCTAATCAAATATTCTGAGTTATATCCCTAGCCCTTGGCTCTTTGAGGTAAGTCTCAGACTCATGATCCTCCTGCCTCCACTTCCTGAGTGCTAGGAAGATAGATACTCCCAACCAACCCTTTGTGCTATCAACTGTTGCATGCTTCATTTGGCTGGCACTCTTTGACAAGGCTCATTGATTTTTGTGTTTAGGGTGAAGGGTTCGATGGTGTTTTTGGATCACCACGGAGGATTTACTCTGAAATTCCATCCAATTCATTGTCTCCCTGACTCTTTACTTTAATTGTGTGATCAAGGTTCACTTTACAGACAAGTGGCCTGAATTTGGGAGACCTTTTACATTTCTGCTGTGTGTGTGTGTGTGTGTGTGTGTGTGTGTGTGTGTGTGTGTGTGTGCTGATGTGCTCACCTCTGTAGGGCATTGTGGAGGGCAAAGGTTGATAATGGGATGCTTTTTCCCCCTCAATTATTTCTCTATTCCTTTTAAGAAGGTCAATCATTGACTTGGAATTTGCTCAGCAAGTGACCCATATTCTCAGTCCTTTCCTAATCTCTCAGCCTTGGTCTTGTCACCTGTAACAAGGGATAAATACAACACAATGAGCCTCACACTTATAGGTAGTGGTGAGTGATGGGTACAGTTTAGGAGGACACAAACCCTGAGTAGACACAAGATTCACTGGTGGCTTGCCTTCCAGCCTCCAGTTTTGAGTCCAGTGAAGATTGGGGATGAAGACACTCGGAAGTCTGTTGACTGGATAGATTGCTCTGCCCACGCTCAGCAACCTGCAAGCCTGTCTGCAGAGCCCCTCGGAAGGATGGATGGTTTTCAGATCTTGCCCATGCTGCAGGTGGTTCTGCTGAGCCTTGGATGGGTCTTGATCAGAGTGCCACTTCAGCTTCAGCAAGACAACTGGAAGAGGAAGCCTGGCTGACAGTCACACTGGTCCACTCCTTTGAAGTAATGGGAAGATTTGAGGCAAGTACAGTGTTTTCTTATTGCATGAATCTAAACTCCATTGTCTTCATTTCTTTTCATGTCGCTGTGATGAAATTCTCAGACCAAAGTGACTTAGGAGAATGGTTTATTCCACCCTCCATTGAGAGGTGAAGTGCATCATGGAAGTAAAGGCAGTAAGAGTTCGAAGCATCTGGTCACATATCATCCGTGCAGAAAAAAAAGAACAATGAATGAAGACAGTCTGGTGTCCAGCTCTCACAGAGCAAGATCTTAGCTGTGCAATTCACCAGTAACAGTGGCCACGTCTTTTCACGTCAATCAACAGCATCATCACCGTCCCTGCATCCACACACAAGCATTCCTTGCACATAGTCTCACAATGCTTTTAGATTCTGTCCAATTGGCAACATGAACTGCCACACCCATTAACAGTAATTAACATGAAAGTGATGTGTGGATTCTTGCCAACTTTAAAAATGACAAGATACAAGATGTATTCTTGCTATTACTCTGAGTGACTGTGATGATCAAAGTCTGAAACCAGGGAACGATGAAAAGCATTAAAGTCCCAGTTTCAGGGAGAATGGCCATGGGTTTATACCTCTTTGTAGGTGACCTGTTACCTAACCAGCCTGACTCAGGGCACATATCAAGTTTCTTTTGAAGTTTGTTGATTGAATGGGTGAACCTCCAAGGCAGCCTCAGAGAGTTTCATTTAGTGCTCTAAGCCAAGTATTTAATCAAAAAGGATGGACTTCCTTAGTGAAGAGCTGGGACTTAATATGTTCACAAAGTGTGTGTGTGTCTATGTGTGGCTTTTATTTTCATCTTTTTTGGGAGGCTGTGTCCTGGGTATAAGCATCCTTAGTGTTTTCAAAGCCTGCTCTGGTGGTTTTAAGACTCTCAGAATTCCTGAATCCTACTGAAAAGAGACCATTGAAGCTACCATTGTGTAGAATCCTGTTCTGCTCCCAGCTTGGCATCTCATCTCTGGTGATAGAATTCCTGTGAAAAAGGCACATAGTAAATTTAGACATTATGTACTCCAGATTTAGAGACAGTAAAATAAAATAAAATTAAATCAACCATGATAAGGACCTGCTGAGTTAATTAACCAAGAAGAAAGTAGTTTGAGCAATTGGTGTGAATAGCGTGAATAGTGCATGAATTATCTGGCCATTCATCTGTGTCACTTAGAGATGACCGGCAGCCCACACGTAGTCACAGTGTCAGAATAGCCTTGCTTATCTGCCACTTCACAAATCTTTCCTTTCCTTCCTGTTTTATGAACCAGTGTAAAAGTAGTCATGGAATTCAGAGGTCTCTAATCTAATTAGTTTTATTATTCCTTGTATTCCCCTGCACCCGAATTTAGAGCTGAGTAAGGCTCCATCACAGGCACATGTCCACTCATTGCCCACACACTAAACATTCAGTGAGAAAACTGATGCACTACAAAAGACACAGCCTAATGGGAAATTGCACTGCAGAACACTGAGTAGAGAGGGCCTGTAAGCCGTATCAGCAGGTACAGTCCCTGCTATTGTATGAAGGCCATAAGGAAATGTTTTCATCTGAAGATGGTTTTGGACATATTGATGTGAACATTGACGTGGACTATACACCATATTTTATGAAACCTAATGTGAACATATTTTTCCATTTTCTACTGTTACTGAAAATATAACACCTTTGCAACTTGGTGGAATATCACCATGGAATTTGGCAGAGATTTTTTTTTTCTTTTTGGTAGGATGTAAAATGATGGTCAATATTACAGTTAAAAGTGACATGAGGTAAATCATTGGAACTAAGACGTGTTTATCAAATAGCAGTGCACAGTCGAGATTACCTGGGCTTTCAGAGGTTTCTGGAACTTCAGAGATGACTCAGTGGTTAAGTGCACATCCTGCTTTGGCAGAGGACCTGAGTTTGTTTCCCTGCACCAATGTTACATCTCACAACAGCTGTCACTCCACCTCTAGGAGTTCTGACATGTTTTCTTGTCTGAATACTACATATACCTATACCTGTAGTAGCACACAGCTGCAAACAGATGTACAGATATACACATAAGTGAAAATAAATAAATGTGTTAAGTATTTTTACAAAGGAAAAAAGTTCTTTTAGACTATACTAGACAACATTAAAGGAGAAAGGAATATCTTGCTCGACCTTGGAGCTTGTGGAGAGAAACTCAGGTAGAAATGGTGGCAGATGTGTTTAAGTTTTAGCTGAGAAAAGCACAGGTATAGAAGTGATACATATTTCAGAGAATTTGACCATGTAAGTTTTGTTGTAATGGAGAACATGTTGTGTGGCTATGTGAAGCAGAACAGGGTATGCCTGTCATAAAAGGTGGGATCATCAAAATTAATCTGTGTGTGTGGAGTTTAAGGTGTCTGACTGGAGAGAGAGCTTACAGTCGGGGATTTCTCTATCATCAGCAGAAACTGAGAGAAGGGCTGTATTTGAGTGGGAGGAGTAGAAAGCCAGGGAACTTGAAAGGCATTGACTCATGACATCTGTCAAGTTTACTATTATATTTAAATTTCTAATTACTTATGTATGTATGATGTATGTATGTATGTACTAAATATGGTCTTGTGTCCTCTAAGGTTAGAGTCATTGGATTCCCAGGAACTGGAGTTACAGGTAGTTATTAGCTATCCAACATGGATTCTGGGAATTGATCTTTAGTCTTCTCAGGAGCAGTGCATGCTCTTAACTGCTGAACCATCTCTCTAGTCCTAAGTTTTTGTTGGAAGGGTCAAGAATATTGTTTTCAGCCAAATAATTTCTTACCTACTGAGTCACCAATCCAGCCTTCCAATGAATATTTCAAAATATGAAATATAACTGCCTGAATATTGCTCATGTCCCTCGTCACTGCAGAATAGCATGTGGCCTTCATTCTTGTATACTCTGTCTCTAGATTTGCCCATCTAGATTTGTGCGTCTTTTCTTTCTTTCTTCATGGTCTGCTTTGCAGGTGAAGAGGAAGAGAACTTAATCTTCTCAAGTGTGCAATGTGGCCCTGTGTCATTGTGCTATGTTCATTCAAGAATTGTAGATTTGATTCTTGGATTTTCAGTGTTGCAGAGAAGTTAGATGTTGGGGCAGTTTAAATGAGAATGTTCCCTCTATATTCTTATATTTGCATGCTTAGTCCCCAGTTGGTGAACTGTTTAAGAAGAACTAGACAGATTAGGAGATGTGGCCTTATTTGAGGGAGGTGTCACTGGGGGTGGGCTTTGAGGTTTCAAAATCCCATGCCACATCCAGTATTATTCTTGCTGTCTGCTGCTTGCAGATCAGGATGTCAAACACTGAGCTGCTGCTCCAGTGCTATGCCTGCCTGAGTGCTGCCATGCTACCCCCTTATAACCCATGATGATAACCAACTAACCCTCTGAAACTGTAAGCAAGACTTCAATGCTTTCTTTGATAAGAGTTGTGTTGGTCATGATCTGTTCACAGCAATAGGACAGTAATTAAGACAGGTGCAGACTTGGATTCTTTTTGTAAATATTTAAAATAGTTGGATGTTCATGGGAAATTTTCCCCTAAAAGTTGACTGTGTGTGTGTGTGTATTTGTATTTGTATGTATGTGTATGTGTGTGTAAGATAGATTGGTATGTTTCAGCTTATACTATAAAATACTCACTGAACACTTTCAAACTAAAAGCTCCACCTTTTTCCAGTTTAGGATAACTTTCTTTCAGTTCTTTGGCCATTGTGTTGTGTGTGTTGTGTGTGTGTGTGTGTGTGTGTGTGTTTAATACTCTGACTTCTCAGGAATTCTTGTTACATATAACACTGACATCTGGGTCGTTCTTTCTGTATTCCTCATCTTCTAAATCCTTTATCATGTTTGTCTCTTATACTCCCAGTTATGGGAAGACGTCTTGTACCATAATTAAATTATTCCATTTTATTTGAAATCCATTTGCTCTGTACAACATTCATTTCATTTTAAAAGGTAACTGCCATGTTAAAATTGCTAGTAAACATTTTCTGAAGCCATTCCTGCCTTTATTGGACATATTTTATAAATGTGGACTCTTCCTTAATTGTCTTGAGGATGTTTCAGAGAGATCAGGTTGCCCACAACTGTTCCAAGTAACTGCTGTTGAAATAATGGGCCATTCCCTTCCACTAATAGATCAGGTTCCCTTTTGATGATTGTTGAGTATTTTGGCCTTGTTGCTGCCTCACCCATGATCATTCTTATAGATAAATACTTGTGCAATATTGAGAGATGAGGTGTATTCTGAAATGGTCTGTTTTTCATTACTATAATGAAAAATTCCCAGGCAGCTTGACATTATAAAGAAGGATGGTTATATAGCTCAGAGTTCTAGAGACCTAAGAGCCATATCAGCTTCGTATAGTGAGGACCTCATGGCAGATGGTGGAATTGTGGGCTAGAATGCCAATCAGGAGCTTGTCTAAGACTTCATAGAACAGTGTAGAGTCTGGGACTGAAATTGCTTCCAACGTATCAACTTGTATGCTGTGCTCCAGGGCTATTGAGTCCAGTTCCATGATGCAAAAGGACGAACCCTCATGGGCATATCTTCAGAATCCCTTCCCCCTAGTGTTTTGCCCATACATCAATAAATGAAAGAATGGAGCAGAGAGAAGAATCCAATGCTGTTGAGAATGAAGGTCAGAGACTGGGGGCCAAGTCTTCAGAGAAGATGAGCATATGGACATCCTTACATAAGGAACAAAGCACCCTGCTCTCCAAAAGTATTGCTTGTGTCCCAGTTACACAACCTTAGAGAGCTGGGAGGGTGTGGGCCTGGGGCTCTTCAAATATAGAACCACAAAACTAGTGCCTTTAATTCCTCTGACAGTCACAGTTGATTCAACTGTTCATTCTGTCCCTTCCTAATTGCATAAAATTTATCTTGCTAAGTCAAAAGGGCCACTGGGTGGTTCAGGGGGCGGGCCTCTTGATTATGTTTAAAATTGGGCAAACAATTGACCTTTTAAGTAATTGATGTGTTGGAGTCATGTGAGAACATTTGTAGCAAAAGACTGCCTTTAGGATGGCTACATAAATATTTGTGTCTCCAACTTACCCTTGGCTCAGTTTGTGATCTCAGAGGTTTTCTGAGGTCATGCTGTATGTGATAAGGTGATTAACAACACTGTCTTATTCCAATACAAGCACATCAGCAGCAGAATACAGAGAAAATCCTTCCCTCAAGAGATGCTTACAGAGGCATCTGTCACTTGGGCACTGAGGAGTCAAAAGGTAATGAAATGCAGCCTCTGCTCTCAAGCAAGTGGTATGAGCTTGGAGAAGTTACTTTTCTTCCTTGAGCCCCAGTCTCTTTGCCTATAAAATAAGATTACTAAACCCTGCCTGGCTATTCCCAAATTTCACCTAAGATCCCGAAAAGGGAAGTTTAAAAGCATGCTAACAGGAAGTCCCAGGTCTCTTTTAACATAAAAACATGGTGGCTCCCTGGCCTGGCTCTCACAGTCAGGAGGGCTCTCCTTGCACTTGGGCATTTTTGGTCTACCTTCTACCCAACTTACAAGGCTGTACCAAGTGTAAAGGGTCACTTCCTGTTTCTCTCCTTCCCTACATTCCTGCCCAGTTGTGTCATGGCTTCTGTCTTTTTCCCACTGTGATTATGGGAAAGAAAAATATGACTGAGCCATAGGAGCAAGGAGGGTGGACCCTCTTCATCTCTCTGTACCAACTTATTATATTAATCCCATTCTCTGCACATGTTTGGAAGAAACACTTTAGAGACTGCTATGATCAGACTGTTGAGTGTCTCCTAAAGGTCCCAGATAACTTCCTTTTCTGACCTTTCACTTCCTGGTCAAGTGATGGTTACCATCCTGTGACCAGTGGCCTCACCAAAGGTCCAAAGCAATAGTCAAACAGGGTCTAGTTGATCATGGCTAAAACCTCTAAGTCCTGGTGAGTTAGAATTAGACTTGTCTTTGCAAACAAGCTGGCTAATAGGAAGATCCACTCAGGAAATCACCAAATAGATACATTTAATCAATGATTTCCTTAAGAGAATTGGATTGACCTGAAGATGTTGGAGCAGGAGAGACTCATTACCTTCCATGAGATCGTCTGTTGGCACTATCAGAAGCCCTCATGTGTGCCAGATGCTTCTGTGAGCACCCTGAGTTCTCAAGTTACTGAACTTTTGCAGTTAAGAAAAAGGCAACAGATGTGTGACAACCTGTTCGAAGTACCAGGGATCTGCTTGACAGCACGGTTTAGCTCTGTTTGCTCTGTTCATGTGTCTCACCACTGTCTCTGGACTCCTACTTAGTTTACAGAAGGGAAGGATCTACAGGAGCTGAGCTTCTAGGGTGAGAATACTTTTGGCACCTGCCATTTTTTATGTTTGGTGCCCAGACTTTGAATCCAGTGTTAGTAACTCTAGAATCAGTAAATCTAGAATCAGGTCTGCCCTTGGAGAGGAGGCTTGGACTCCTATCCCATTCTCTACTAAGTTTCCATGTGGCTTTGGCTAGACCATCCTAATCCCATCTTTGTTTCCTCCTGGGGGAGGTGAGGGCATGGTTGAATAGGTTTCATGCTCGAGAGTGGTGAAGACACAGGCAGTCCTGACACGTTATTGTACTTTGTGTCTTCTCAATGGCAGCTCTGTGGATTGACATAGTCCCCTGGAGAGGAAGAAGGGGCTGGCACCATTCTTAGTTCCCCTCTGCCCATTAGCTGGCAAATCTTCAGAACAGAAATGCCTTTTTGTGCAGCTGTTAATCCAAACACACTTTGAAAGGGGTGCGTGTTGCCAAAATTTTATATTTATCACAAGAAAAATTTGAAACTATTTTTGGATTATCTGCACATGACTCGCCTGCCTTGCTGCAGATAAATTGCAATTGCATGTATGCAAACTTGTTGCTGGACAGCACGCAGATCACACCTTGCTCCACAACTCTGTGCTCATGGAGGCTCTGTGTGGTAACAATTCTCTATCAACTTCACAAAGTATACATGCAGATCCAGGCCTAGGTTCTGGCTCCCAGCCTCTCCCACTCTGTAGCTCTGGGCAAAGAGAATTACCTTTCCTTGAGTTTCAGTATGAATATGTGAAAAATGGGGAGAAGTAACAACTCATTTTGAGGTGTTTGTCAGGAATAAATAGAATAACCACCATGTCTCTTCCCTCTCCAGGTATGTTTTGACCTGAAAAAATAAAATCTTGATCCATGTTTAAGGAGGTAGGTTGTGAAATGAGGAAAATACAGATAGACCTCAGTCTTTAGCATGCTTTATCCAGAGATAGCTAACTCAAAGGGAGAGGTAGCTATGGCAACAAGCTTCTGTTTTCCTGTCTATCGTTGCTGTAGACAACAGCCAGTGAATGAGGAAAAATATCGTGGTGTGCAGGACACCAGCCAAGTGAATGTGGAGCTGGGTTGCACGGGAATACCAGTGTGTGACTCTGCTCTGGGCACATCTGTTTCTGTCTTGAAAATCTGCTGCTTGGGAAATAGGGTGTTGTTTTTTTTTAGGGGGGGGGTGTTTTGTTTTGTGTTTGTTTGTTTCTTGTTTTGTTTTTGACCTTTTGTCATAGTACCTGGAATTTTCTGTCACAACCACTCATTCAGACCAATTGTTCAAGCACCTGTTGGCCAGAAAATACCATAGAAGAGAAGGAATGGAAAACATAACTCAGATGCAAGCACTCTTCTTAATTAGCAATTTAGCAATATTGCTTCTGGGTGGGGCAGACATAGGTTGTGGGAGGGAGAGACTGTGGGAGGGGGAGACTGGGGCAGGGGAGAAAGGTTTTTGTTTTTGACGTCCTAGTATCTCTAAATGGTTTTGACAGGTGCTAAGAGGGAAGATGGGCACATCCCACGGTTATCAGGACTATGGCTTGGTAGACCCTCATGTATGCCTTTACTCTCTGGCCTATCAGAAGCACTGGAGGGTGTATACCCTCTGTTCATTTTCCTGGTTTCCCCACATTCTATAATACTGATCTTAGTTTCCTACTATTTATGAAACTCTGGACTCTGAGAAAATGAGATGCTAGATCCCCTGTGTCAATGAGACACAAATAGTTGGAGTCCCTTGGGCTGCAGAGATAAATCCCATGAGGCTGATATTGAGATATTGTGTCTGAATGACCTGTGGATTCCTGAGTCCTGGGCTGACAGATGACGCCTGGCTCCTGATAACTGCCCCTCAGGGCTTCCTTCTCGGCTGAAAGGAGAAGCAAAGCAGACTCCCACTCTCTGATTGTGCCTAATCACAGATATTTAGAAACAGCTAACAGAAAAGACCTCACACATTACGGTATTACCAAGAAGTGGCAAGTGGGCTCCGCATCAGTCAAACGGTAAAGAGCGTTGATATATCTGAAAGGTGATGACCACACTGCTTGGGCAGAAGACAGAAAGAAGGAAACAGGAAGAGCAGCTTTCACTACTTTATGGGGCTTCAAGTCGGGCCATGAAAAATCAGGTTGTTTCTCCATCAGTATGCTGGCAGGTGTCAGCCATAGGGGGTCTGAAACAGGAGTTCGGTTAAGACTCTCACCTAAACAGCTGCTATTTGCTGGCCATTAGGCTGAGGTTTTACCCCTCACAGTAGCCCAGAGAGAGGAGACACTGTTGTCATCTTACAGCAAAGGGAAACAGAGACCCTGAAGCTAGGAATGTCACCCAGACTCACATTGTCAGTAACTTGTAGGGCCAAGCTTCAAACTCAGTTTGTTTATCATGTAAGTCTTCTAAACTGTCATGTTGTCTCCATATTTTTGGCTGCTGTCCCTGATAAAGATAACCTTGTGTTGAGGTGTAAAAGGCTTACTGGGAATGGCTGAGAAACAATTCCTTCAGGAGTGACTAAGACAGGAGCCTGAGTTGACCCCCAAGAGCTTTAGCAGGTTCCAGACGCTTGCCTTGGGACAACTTTCATGAGTTTCCAAAACACTCAACTACCAAGCTGCATACTATAATGCAACACAGAAGTATGTAAACTAATCCAAAAAGAATCCATGCTAGGAAAAAAAAAACATTAAAATTTAAATATTGTAAAGAAAAAAAATCCAGTGCACTAATTGTTCAACTTATTCTCTTCATGCTAATCCTGACCTCAGCCTTGTCTCTTTATATAATATTTTAATATTTTATCATTTATCATAAGTTTTTTGCATCAAAAGTTTCAAATATCCCATTAAAATATTAACCATCTTGTTTCCTGAGATTTTAGGTGCTCCCTTACATTTTACATCTGAAGAACATATCACTGACCTTATCCTAGTCCTGGGCCTGAGTCACAGGAGCCCCAGAGGAGAGAGGGTATTTCAGAGTCACCTTGTGCTAAGCAAAGAGGCCAGGTTCCCTTATTCTCTGTTCTCTAAGACAAGCTGTTGGAGATCCACGTCCCTGGGGAGAGGATGTCAATTCTGGATTGGGTATAACCCAATGCATTGGAGTCCACAGGACTCCCAGCAGCTGGGGGCTTTGAGAGTCACAATATTATATCCACCATACTCCTCAACAGAATGACCTAGAGTCCAGGAGTTTCCAGGCTATGGCTTTCTCTGAACTAGGGATGAGAAGTCTTGTAGATAGAAACCAACATGAGAAACAGTGTCCACAACACACACATTTCCTTCATCACACGGTCCTGTGAAGGATGATGCTGAAATCATAGAATTCCCATGCAATAATACAAGATGTTTCCATATGCAGCTTTTCTCCTCTGCAAAGGCACCGCCGATAAGGCAAGATTCTCCTGGCTTAGCTGAAACATCTGGTTTTCAATAGCAACAAGAATAAAGTATCTGAGTTCAGCTGGCCATGGTAGTGTGTACCTTAATCCCAACATTTAGAATGCTGAGTAGGAAGAATCAAGTGTTCGAGGCCAGTTCAGGCTACATTGTGACATCTTCACTTACACAAAATCAATAAGGTAAAACAGAACAAAACAGAAAGTGTCTGAATCCATCAGCATCTGCTTCACCGTGCAGATCTCTACTGCTAGCAAACCCTACATATTAGATTTTTCTCCATGTTGTCTCGTGGGACTGTAGAAACATTTTTTTTGCTAACTTGAGAATTGAAACTTCACAGCTGGAACAAAAAAACAGAGGGAAGAAGTAGGCTCCAGTGACCTTGGAGTATATGTCAGGAACAGGTGAAGACTAGGACTGGGTGGGCTCTTGGGGACTCCACCACTGAAGGCATCACATCCAAGAAAGGCAGGGTCTAAGATCCCAGAACTCACAGTTTTGAGATCTAGGTTGTAAAGACTGACTTGTGGAGCATTAGAAATGACCCATTATGTATCCATAGACATAAGAGAATATGTAGACAGTATAGAGAAGGAATGTGGGCAGTGAGCAATGGAGGTGGTTCTGCTCACCTTCACAACCCCTCAGTCACATCTTTTACCATGGGGACAGGCTCTGAACCTGACTTCTTTGGTTGAAGTCTCTTCTCATCTTGGTGTTAGTATATTGAATGTGGATGGATTTTTAACCCTTCTGTCGTGCACTTCTTCAGAGAAGGCAATAACATGGACTACACGGGTTCTCAGATTGAAAGAGTTATCATGTGAGATGTTTCGAGCAGTACCCCCACCAAGGTGCTTATTTCTTCCAGATGTTTTTCCTGTCCCCCTAGGCCCTCCTCCTATTCCCCTCTTTCCCTTCTGCCTTTCATTCTTTGTTCTCCTTCTCTTTTCTTCAGTGGATGCTCACTCAAAGCTGAAGTTAAATAATAAAGTTGACAGACACGTCTCAACGTATTATTTAAAGCACAGCATCCTTTGTGTTTAATTTAAAATCTGGGGTGTGGGGGGAAGTGTTCTATATTCTCCTTCAATTGTTTCTCTTTGCTTGTTTATGACCCTCCAGTGAGATTTTCCCATGGCTGTGGAGCTTCAAATAGAAAACCTGGTTCCTCCGCTTGACTTCTGTTCTCATTACCTCATCATTAAGTCTCCGTCAGCATGCCCTGGGCCCTAAAGTTACCTCGATTAGACTTAACTATGGTGTGCTACATACACAGAGCCACACAGGCTGTAGTAAAGGTTTCCATTTTCTGAGAAATCTTATGTTCGTTCTTCAGGAGAGTAAAGAGAAGTTCTTTTTTTAAAAAAAGTTATTTTTGCCTAAGGAACACACCACTTCCACAAATAATGAAGCTCATCTAAATGTCACAGGAGACAGGCACACTCAAGGCTGAGAGACAGTAAGTCTTTCTTCTCCCATTCTGAACCCAGCTTGGTTCTGATACTAGCACTTGCTTTTCTGTGGGCGCGGTTACCACATAGACACATTGAAAAGGTCACTTGTGCAGTGCTGCCTTGCATGGTTGTCTGTCCTGGGGGTAGGCATCACCACACTGGAACTCTTCCCCAAATTGAGGGCTTTTACATGCATCATGGGTCCATGCTTTGTCATGGAGATGCATTTATAAACAAATTTCGACATTTCCATATTCTCCTTAGCACCCACCCTTCCAGGCAAGTGTGTGTGCCTAAAATTCTGTCCTGTACACAATCACAGAGACCTTAGGGTATCTGAGTGTGAGAGCTAAAAGCATGGGGTGGGGACAAGTGAGAGTTTATTCTTTAAGATAATTCTTTCCCTTCAAAGGTGAGTTTAAGACACTGTCCCATTATTTGACGTCTAGCTTAAGCCTTCTTTTCTTCCTCCCCTCTGAGGAAAACAAACTTACCTACCACTGTAAGGATAAAAGCTTGTAGTTTATTTTTGTTTATGGAAAACACATTCTTTTTCTAAATGTGGGTTTCTTTGTATGTCTATTGATAAGCAAACTTTCATAAAGGCTCATATCTAAGATAGGGAATTCTGGGAAACTGGCAGCTTTGGAAGACGTAACAAGGCTTCCTCTTGTCACTATCAGTAAGACAGGCTGTTGGCATTTTCCTAAAATAGACACCCCATGCCTTTTACTTAGCTAAGAATTGCTCTATTCCCTAGCTCTGGACAGTAATACATACTTGATGGGTTATGTCTGACTTCTGTGAATCCTTCCTAAAAAGCAGGGAGCCATCTTATTCCCTTATATTTGGCACTCCTTGCCTGTGCATTCTGCATCCAGAAATTCAAGCAACCATGCAGCAAAAACATTTGGAAAAGTTATATTGCTTGTGGCTGAGCCTGGTGGCATCATGGTACTCAGAGAACGGGGTTGGGGGGAGAGACTGCTTCAAGTTAGAGGGCAGCCTGGTAGGCAAAGGAATTTCTAGGTTATCTAAGGTTAAAGAGTAAGACTCTAGCAAGCAGATAAGCAAAGAATCAAATCAAATGAAAACAAGGCAAACCTGGAAAGATTTGCTTCCGTACTGAGCATGTTCAGATCTTGCCCCTTATTGTCTTACAAGCAATTCAGCATAATGATTTGCGTGGGGTTTATGTATTTTTTAGGTATTAGCAGTAATATGGAGAACATGTAAAGTATATGGAGAATACACATAGACTCTATGAATGTCTATTGTATTCTATTTGATGGACAGGAGCATCTGTGGATTTTTGGAGTCTGTGGGGGTTCCTGGTGCTAATCTCACAGATGCTGAGAGACCAGGGAACTTAGACTGCAAAGCTGACTGATAGTAACTGTCTGGGACAGTGAGATAATCTTGCAAATGGGAGCCACACATTGGAAGTGGTTAAAAGAAAGTTAAGAGCCTGGATCCCTGAAGCTACCATGGTTCCACCACACTGGCACCCAGCAGCCGCCCTCTGGACTCTGTTTGTTATTTTACTATTATCAGTGTGTTTTAGTTCAACAATAATAACACCCTGACTCTACCAGATTTACTGTTCTCTTGCCACACCTGCAGAGGTTCTGGCTCTTGCCTTGATTAAGCAGGTCACTTTGGCTCCGAGGCTTTATTGAAACTGTCACCAGCATTTGTCTTCCTGTATCAGGCATTCCAGGCAGGATACGGCATCTGTGGCTCACAGGTCACCAGTTACATAGTTTAATAGTGAGGCTGATGCTGCTTCCAAAAGGTTCGGAAGAACCTCAACGTTCTGCGCTTGGTCCACCAGTTCTCATTCTGTCTCTACCTGGCTTATCGAGTAATGGATCCAGACAGACTTGGCTCCTCCCTTTGCCATAAATATTCTAGCTATGAGAGGTATTCACACATTTTTCTTTCGATTATCGCCAACTCTTATGGCTATTTGACTTTTCTGTAGTAAAAAACAAATAGAACATTTTGGATGAAGGCAGGTCCTCCACAAATGAAAAAAAATTTTCTCTTCCCTTAAATGTTTTTCTAGTGACTCCTTCTGGAATGTTATTTTGAACTTGCAAAGGTTCTTTTTCTTTTTCTTTTTTTTTTTTTAAACTGTGTATTTCTTTTAAGCATCCCTTGAGAAAGTCAGATTTAAACTTAGCAAACACATTGCCTTTTTAAAAGCACTTTCTTAAAATAGTGGCTGTCAATCTTGGTGGGAAATCTTTAGTGCCCTAACGGCCAGAAATAGAAATGTTAATGGAAATGCCATTTGCAAAGACAGTGGTAAGGGACCCAGTCAGAAAAGACAGGAAGCTACAAGCTCTTCCAGAGTCATGCTGAGCCCTAGACAGGGGGAAAAAAATAAAACCAAAACCAAAAACAACAGCAGAAGAGAAGAAGGGAGCAGAGGATTCTAATACTGCTTACAGGGGCCAGCTCCTGAGCATGCAGATTAACATATCATTGAAGGCATGACTACTCTCTAGCCCTTAATGGAGCAGCCTTATCTTTCAAAGACTCCAAATGGCATTAAATGAACCATTCTGTGGCCTGGTGAGGTTTGACTTGAGTGTATGATTGTGTGGCTCTTTCTTTTCCATTGCAAAAGTGATCAAATTTGCATATAAGTTGTTAAGTCCATCATATATGTAAACAACATCTGGTTCTGTGTTCCAGATGACAGAGTGGGGCCATTGGTGGGACCAGTCGGCAAGCATTGGCTACAGGTGTTAGTTCCACTCACAGAGATGTGCTGCTGTTAGAGAGGTAGAGATTGGGTTCAAGGTCCTCCCAAATGGAGAAGTTCATTTTATAGCTGTGCTCCTTCAAGGTGGAGCAGAACACTGCCTTCTGGAGGCAGTCCCATTCCTCAGGCAGGGCTGATGGATGGAGAGCTCATCACTGGACACACCAAAAACCTTCTAGATGAAGGCAAAGAGGCAACTGGTTCTGCTTTCTCCCTGAGGACATCATAGATGAGGAATATGGAAGGCCAGGAGATTGGCGTGACTAGAATGTCAAGAGACCCATCTTTAGGACAGAGAAGAGCTTAACCTCAGCTCTCCCTATATATATAACCATCAGCTGTGAGTTTGGGTGACCCTGGTACTCAATGTTAGTGCTACAGGAAGGACAGGGCTGAACTGATAAATCTCAAGGCAGATGCAGGGTGGCACACACTTTTAACCCTAGCACTCAGGAGACAGAGGCAGGCAGAGTTTTGAATTGGAGGCCAGCCTGATCTACAGAATAAGTTCAAGGACAGCTAGGGCTACACAGAGAAACTCTGTCTTGAAAATATTAAAAAACAAAAAACAAACAAACAGACAAATGACCAAAGTGGGTGGGGGATCTAAATATCTGAGACTAGACAGTTTTGAACACACATACACCCCTAAATAAAAAAATCTAGAGCTAGTCAATGAATTGTAAAATAGCTTCCTGTTCTGTCTACAGTTTCTTTCTAAGGTGAATCTGGAATTACCTTCAGGGTCTCCCTTTTAAAACCTGAAGCAGGCAGCTCCTCTTCTCTGCAAGGGTTCCCCTGCCTTGCAGGTTAGGCTGTCTTTGGATCTTCATTCAGTATGTACCTTTTGAGAGTACATTCTGAAGTAGGTTTCTGGGACAGCCAGTGAAGAAGGAAGACACCCTCTCATTCTTATAGAATGCTTTAATTGACAAAATTTATACACATGATATTTTGAAAAGCTTGCATATGTACAATGGCTTATTCTCTCTCCCAGCATGCACTGGTTTCTGTGGAGAAAGCCAGGCAAGCCTACACTCAGTCATCTTAGGTACAACGCACCATTGTGTATACTGTATACAATAAATCCTTTGAACTTACTCTTCTCTCTCTTCTCACGGACATCTCCCCAAATCTCTTAGCACCAGCTCTGCTTCCAGCATTTGCTCTGCTTCGGTGAGTCTGCCATCTATAGATCCCACATAGCCATGAGCGCAGGCACGATTTATTTTACTGAGCCAGGTTGACTTCACTCAACTGCTGTCTCCAAGTTCATCTGGTTGAACAGTGCTCTTATAGAGGTTCAGTTCAGGGGACCAGGTGAGTCAGGGGCCTGGGCTTATCACATCTAGATTCAGTCTGTCAAGGCCTGTTTGGGAAATCCTGGACAATATAAAGGCCTAGATAGGGTGAAATTTTAAAAAGTATAAACTCTGTTTCACAACTCTTATTTATTTGTGTGTAGCCATGCACATCACTATGACATGCCAGTGCGGTCAGAGGACAGCTTCCTTCCACTCTGTGGGTCCTGAGGAATAAACTCAGCTCATCAATCATGGCAACCAAGTGCCCTGACTCCCTGGGCCATTTTGCCTGCCCTCTGTTTCACAACTTCTAATGAAAGCAAATTAATAAAGGGAAATTTGATACAAGAAATAAAAAAAAAAATCTCAGTTAGTCATCCCAACCAACAAGTCTGTTTCTGCTTTCTCTCCTACCCACCTATCTTTTCCGTTCATTTCAGCAATAGTCATGTACAGTAGGTAGTTTCCACACCGTGCACAGTGTGGATACAAGGGGTCTTCCATATGTATTGAGTTATGGTCATTTGTCCTCAATCTCCTTTCATGCATTTCAGGTCCTTCTTACACCAGGGAGCATAGGGCCCACTTAAGATGCCATCTCGCTAGCTGCCATTTGGTCCCGCCAGATGCTCTGTCCCTGGTTGAGATTGTTCCGCAGCTCTCACTCACGCCTGTCTCACTTCTCCTGAGAAACAGGAGAGATAAGGCAGGTCTCCTGCGTTTGCTTGGCTCTGAGTGGACTACACAGGACCATTTGGGAACCTACTTCTTCTATCAGTGTCAAGGGTGACAGCTGTCCAGAAAACTGTGAGCAGAAAATAACATCGAGATAGGCTAAATGCACAGGGCCACTGAGAACCCTGCTAGAGGGGGTGGGGGGAGAGGATGCAGCATCCTCTGCAGTCACACAGCAGACAGCAATTCACCCTGTTCTGCACTTTCTCTTGAGTGTTGCCATTGCAAAGCCAGAAGGACCCACATTCTGAATACACATGGGAGAGCTCAGCTCTTGTTCCTTATTTCTCATAATGGAGACAGATCTCCTTTTGTGTTAATGAGCACCAGAAAGGGGCAGCAACGCATATGTCAGGAACTTTGTGTCCCTAAGGCATACATACCTTAGGGCCATGGCTTGAGTAAGGAGTCCTTCCCAAGGTCAGCCCCTTTGAAGGTAATAGGTACATCTCTGTTTATAATCCCACTACCTGGACTGTTGGCATCTTTAGATTTGTTCCCCCCTCTTTCCTGGAAGTTCTTCCTCCATATCTTGGCAGGCTCTGTCCCCAGTTCCCTTCACCAGGATCTTCCTGACACTTTTATTTATTGCCGCCACTGCCACAGTCCCATGGATTCCTGCCTTCCGGTGTGGTACCCACTGCACCTGTGCGCTGCTAAGCATTGAGAATGGCCAGTGCCGTGCAAACAAGGGGGTAAAATACGAAAACTTTTGACTTGCAGTCCATAAAAATGTCAAGACACAAAGCAATGTGCTGCCAAATGATTTGCCTGATCGTTTCACAGGTCTTCGACTATTTAACACTCAAACTCAGATATGTTGAAATTAAAATTTACTTTAAAGATTTTAAAGTGGTGTGTGTGTGTGTGTGTGTGTGTTGAGTGAGCCCCAGATATCCTCCATCTCTGCCTTCCTAATGCTTACATTGACAAGAACAGTGGCACATTACCACACTCAGATTTAAATGTGGTGCAGGGGTCAAGCTAAGGGACCTCATGCTTACACAGTGACACTTTACTGACTGAGCTATCTTACCATCTATCTTAATCGGGGTTTCTATTCCTGCACAAAACATCATGACCAAGAAGCAAGCTGGGGTGGAAATTCAGCTTACACTTCCACACTGCTGTTCATCACCAAAGGAAGTCAGGACAGGAACTCACACTGGGTAGGGACTTGGAGGAAGGAGTGGTTACAGAAGTCATAGAGGGGTGCTGTTACTGGCTTGCTTCCCCTGCCTTACTCAGCTTGCTTTCTTATAGAACCCAGGACAACCAACCCAGGGATGGCACCACCCACAATGGCTAGCTAGGCCCATCCCCTTTTATCACTAATTGAGAAAATGCCTTACAGCTGGATCTCATGGAGGCATTTCCTCAAGGGAGACTCCTTTCTCTGTGATAACTCCAGCTTGTGTCAAGTTGACACAAAACCAGCCAGTACACCATCCCACTCTCAAGGATTTTTAAGGCTCAGTCAGTATGTAAAAAAAAACCTGTAAACATTCTCCTTAATATTTATCGTTTTATGACATCACATTTTGCATAATTTTATTTTACCCTTTCTCTTAATACAACTAAGAATTAAAAACTATATTTTTTAATAAGTCATATGTTACATATTATAAATAATCTGTATTTGCTTTCGTTTCAAGATGTCTGCTAGGGTCTTATATTGTTTTTTTTTTTTCTTCTTCTTCCTCCTCCCCCTGCTTCATGATAGTCTTGCTGGAACTTTTCTGAACTTCCAATTATCCTGTCCCGTCCACAAGTGCTATTTTATCTTATTGTTTTATTAAAAAAGTATTTACTTCATTTTATGTGTATGAGTGTTTTGTGTGAAAGCATATGTGGACAATGTGGATATGTGTCAGCAGGAGTCAGGTCCCCTGAGACTAAAGTTAGATGGTTACAAGCTGCCAAGTGGGAGCTGGGAATCCAACCCCAACCCTCTGGAAGAGCAGCCAGTACCTTAACCGCTGGGTCATCTCTCAAGCTCCTGACATATTATTCTCTTAACAATGTTGGGCTTTCTTCCTGAAAGTGATTTTAGAAACTATTGAAAACTAGGCATTCTTCCACAGGAGTTGGGTCCTGAGGGTCAAGCCCTTGATCTCAGATATCTGGACATGAAGTAAAAATATTTTGTTTTTGTTTGTTTGTTTTTGGTTTTTCTTTTCTTTTTGAATTTATCTAGAATGGAGAAAGTATTTGGAAAAAAAATATATAGTTCAGTTTTGAGAAGGTAAATAGGGAGTAATGCTTCCAAAAGAAGTTCTTAGAAAATCGATTTGAAAAAGCACCCCTTTTGGATCCCCAATGGAGAAAATATAAGGTTTTTGTCTGAAACAGTGAACAAATATTGATTAGAACTAGGCAGAGTTGTAAAAGATGAATTATAGGATGCTTTTCTCCTTAGCCTTTTGTTCAAAACTTTTGCTTTATGTCCAGCTATCTGAGGTCAAGGAGATGACCCTCAGGACCCGTCCCCTGGAGGGATGCCTAGTTTCCCAATTAAAGTCATAGACACGCTGTGAAAGCACATGGTGGGCTGTTACTCAAAGAGCTTTTCCCTTAGTAAACAGCTGTGGCCTTTGTGCCATTCAGAGCCAAGTGAAGATGTGTACACATCCTTGCCCATGTGCTGTGTGGAAAGACATGGCTCTCATCTGTTTTATTTCTAGGTGTTCGTCAATAGAAAAAAAAAAAAACATGTTTGGAATAACTAAGAAGTGAGAATAAGATCTACAAGCAGTAGCCACTGTACTTGGACAGTGTTTGCTCAGTATTCCTAGTGGTACATGACAAGCCACAAGTTGACACTTCCTGGGTACGGGTGCAGAGCTCCAAGACCTATAAAGACCTACCCCATACCATCTACCTCTCATTCATTTTGAATGTTTTGCATAGGCAAATACTCTTACAACCACTGGGAGTGTTGCAGTGAGTAATAGCCTTACTCTTTTCTGTTGCTATCATATGATACCTGAGACCACAATTTACAAACTAAAGAGGATTCTATTGCCTCATTCTGTGGATCTAGGTGGCTAGTATCTGGTAGTTACTTATGAGAAAGGCTGTGGGCTGCTTTAATTCAAGGTAGAAAGAAGAAAATTGGCAGAGTGCGATGGTGTTATGTGTTTGTGACCCAGCACCAGGGGAACTGAGGCAGGAAGATCATAATTGGGGCCAGCCTGAGCTACAGAGCGAGACCTGCCTCAGTGAAATAGGCAAACATACAACAGTGGAAATGGAACTGGGTAGGACATGCAAAACTTGAGGTTGCCTTTGCTTGTGGTCTAGTTTGCAAACTCAAAAGGGGGAATGAGAGAGAGAGAGAGAGAGAGAGAGAGAGAGAGAGAGAGAGAGAGAGAGAGAGAGTGTGTTCTGTCAAGTTAACAAGCAATCATGTTCTTTTTCAAAGGAACTAGTAGCCATATTGATTTGGGCTCCACATGAGTGTTTGTTTTGGTTACTATCGTCCTTGCCCTTAGAAGAGAGAACAGCAGATGCTGACTAAGAGTGAGTGACTCACCTGGAATGAGCTAGAAGTCAGCCAGGACCTACCAGAAGCTGCCAGGAGATATATACATTGGGCTTTTCCATGCCCACATCATAAAATGTGTCTCAGAAGCTCAGCTTGTTCTGTGTTCCCCCTAAGAAGCAGAACATTCTTTCCTCTTGTGAAATCTTTTGCAAAACTCCATATATGAAACACAAGACTGAAGCTGCAATGCACAGCAGCTGCATCCCCAGACCCTGAAGCCAGTCCTCCTTCCAGCCCTGGACCCTGAAGCCAGCCCTCCTTCCAGCCCTGGACCCTGAAGCCAGCCCTCCCTCCAGTCAGTCTTCCCTCTGTGATCTTGATTTGATTGTAGTTAGTAACAGAGTTTATATACAAGGCACGATCTGGGGATGTGGTTGGGTGCTTCCCATGGAAGCCTGAGGACCAGAATTACATACTAGGAACCCAGGTACAAAGTCATATGCAATGGTCCATGCCTGATAACCCCAGAACTCTTACAGGAAGACAGAAGGAAGAGATAGGAGAATTGGCCAGAAGCTTGTGACCAATTCTTCTAGAGCAAGCTATGTAGAAGCAGAAATGTAAGAGAACCTGCTTTCAGAGAAATGGCTCCTGAAAGTTGCCCTCTGACCTCCACATGCTCAGCATGACACACATACAAATTAATTAATTAATCAAAATAGAAGATGAGTCATGTGCTTAATTCAGCTGTCCATGATCAACTCATGCCCATCATCAGCCCATCACTGCAGTGGCATTGGACTTCCCTCAAAGGTGGTCTGATGAGTTGTTCACAGTGTGACAGCTTCCCCCTCTAACTCACACTAAGCAGGAGCCTTTTCCTTCTCCAAGTATGAGGTCCCTGGGGGAAATTCCAGTTATTTGGGTGGGGGTGGGGGGCTTTGTTTCAACAGTCTGTATAACCAGAGACAGCGACAGAAGCCTTTAGAATTATTAGAGCATCCTTCCTCCTCGCAGGCAAGTCCATCACACTGGGGAACCTGTGGAGTGTCCAGACCCTTGAAAGTACTTGAAAAGTAGTGTCTAAGAGAGGCTCCAGAGTGGCAAAACTATCATTAGTGTCAGAGCTGGAGGGCAAGTTGAGGCACTGTAGAGAGACTAGTCTGGTTAAAGGGCAGCATTTGCCCTTTAATTTGACCTGCTATACACTCTCAAAGTGAGGCTGTCCCAAGGTCTGAGGCAGCTTTACTAGGAGTTTAAACAAGCATGAAGGTTAGAAGTTGAGGTCTATTTCAGTTGAATGGCAGAGTGTAGTCTTTTATTTAGATAGCTCTTGCCTTTTTTCTTCCACTTTCTAAAAACAACATCTAAGTTTCTATATTACCTTACAATTTATAAAGCCCACACTCACTCCCTGTCTTCTGCTTTTGTGGATTTGTATATACTGACTTTTCATGGCACTAGATAATTTATACTTAGCATGAAATTCAATTCATCCAACTTCTAAATAATTTTATTCCTTTATATAACGCATTGAATGTTTTTTTAATGCCTGTAGAAAACCCAAGCTTGAGTTTCTGCTATATTATTCTGTCTCGCCCTCTCTCCCCTCTCTCCCCTCTCTCCCCTCTCTCTCCTTTTTCTTTTTTACCATAAAGCCTTTCTGCTATGGAGACTCTCAAGTATATACAAAGGTTGAGGGAACAGTGTGGTGAACAGCCAGACCCTCATCAGAGCCACTGTGACCAGTCTGTGTTATTTACACCCCTAAGTCCAGCCCCACTAAGTTATTTTATAGTACATTCCAGTCTTGTAATTTATGTGTCCTGCAGTAGTTGTGATCTTAAAATGTTTTCTGTGAATAATCTATCAGTAAATATGCAATCATTTGTCCTATGGTGACGTTCCTGTGAGCTGCTGGTTCAGCTGAACAAGGCACAGCCCTGCTTTTGATATGCTTCTGTTTAAAATCCCTTATCACATATTGCTGAGTCGTTAATGTTGAATACCATTCACAGGCACCAAGCTTGTCCTTGACGCTCAACTGAAGCTTCTCTGTGAGTCAGACCATCACCTTCTGGTGCTGAAGAACACTGAGATAGGCCTTCAGAATATTTGCAGATTGTAGTAAAGATCAAAATACACATCAAAAAGCATCACAAAGAGCTAGGAGCTAGTTCAGTGGCTCAAGCAATTGATGCACAAGTGTGAGGACCTGAGTTTGTGTTCCAAGAACCCATGGAAAGCCATGGATCAGATGTAATTGCAGGAGACAGGAGGCAGAGACAGAAGAATCTCGAGACTCTAGAGCAATGGTTCTCAATCTTCTTAACTCTGCAATGCTTTTAATACAATTCCTCATGGTGGGGTGAACCCCCAACCATAAAATTATTTCATTGCTACTTCGTAACTGTAATTTTGCTACTGCTATGAATCATAGGGTAAATATCTGATGTGAAAGTTATCTGATTTGAACCTCCAGGGGGGTTCACACCCACAGATTGTGAATTGCTGTTCTGGATGCTCCTGCTGATCACAGCTTGGGGTGAGGGTGGGGTCATACACAGCAGCAGAGAGCAAATGGTAGCTGCCTCAAATAAGAGATCCATACTTGAAGTTGTTCTCTGACATCCAAAAAAATAATCATAGCTGTGACCACTGCACAATTACATTTATACACAGGAGCACATATTCACACACGGGGGTGGGGTGCTGTTAGAGGCATGCAAATGCAAATGCAGATGTCAGAATAACACTGAGTAAATGGTGAAAAAGGATACTTGCTCACTGTCCCTAAATGTGTCCATCTTCAACACCAGTTGGGAACCTGCACACTGAGTGATTTTGTGATTTTTGCTGCTGCTGTGTGTGTATAGTCATGACCAAGAACTCCCTGGAAGTCTTGCTTTAGCTGCCATAAATAAATATAGTGATTAGGGAAGTTTATAAACACAGTATCCACAAAAAGTAGAGGTTCATTATGTTGGTATCAGGCTCCGAACCCAGTGACATCACATCTAGGTGACCCTCACATCGTTGCCAAGGCAAGCGCCATACATTCCCAGAATCCATCTGGCTACCTCCCACCTTTACCTGCAAGAGGCTATGTCACCACCCATATAAATAGGCAGAGCCCCATGACCTCTCTCTCTTCTTCTTGCCCCATCTTCTTGCCCCCTATCTTTGCCCTATCTCTTGAATAAACTTCACTTGGAACTGTTTGGTCTGGTGTGGTCTGTCCTGAGCCATGTGTGTACAACAACACATTGTGTTTCAGTAATGCCTCTGAAAAATCAGAATGCTTTCTCCAAGGCATGAAGAAACATAATGCATTTGGGTCTTAAATGTCTTAAAGAACTAGTGCTGCAGAAACCTGGTTGGTGGTGTTCTTAGATGTAACAGAACCGTTGGACCTCTAGTAGGGTCTGGTGAAAGCAACTTAAGTCATTGAAGGCATGACCTTGACATGACATTAAGACATCTTTTTCCCTCTGCTTCCTGGCCACGAAGACAATGGACCTACTTCATCTGCTCTCCATCCCCCATGATATACTGTGCTACATATGGACCAAAGAGCAATAGGATGAAACGTTTGGATCTGTGAGCCTAAACCAACCTTTCTTCTTTTTAAGCTGCTGATTCTGCAGGCATTTTGTCACAGCACTGGAAAGCTAACCAACGCACCATTGTTGCCTATCTTTTTAAAGACAGAAGATTCTTAGTGGCAAGTATTTAAAAAACCCCTCAGTATCCAGCCTGTGTTTTTCAGATTGACTTGTAATTTTTTTCAGAGAACTTTAAAAAAAATGTGAATTTCCTTTTAAAGTCAGTCTCTCTCTTTCCTCTCTCTCTCTCTCTCTCTCTCTCTCTCTCTCTCTCTCTCTCTCTACTTTCTCTCTCTCTCCCCTCTACTTTCTCTCTTTCTCTCTCCTCTCCCCCTCACCTCTCTCTCTGTCAACTGTCTCAACTCTTCTTCTATCCTGGCAATACTTTCACATGTTTCATGGACAGTTCACCTGTTCTCTGAGGATGACTTCCCCCCGCCCCCACTGCTCAGGTGGGGGTGGCCGGCCTGTCTGTAGCTGAGAGAGTTCCACTTAGCCCCTGGCATCTGCAGCCTGTTTAGCAGGAATTCCTCCAGGTTGTTGTCACTAGAACAGTGTTCTTCCCTACTTTGCAAAGCTAATGCAGATTTTCTGCTCATTTTTTTTTTTTTGTGTGTGTATGTGAGAGAATGGCAGTTCTATGGACCTTTGGAAAGGGAAGGGGATTAAAAACATGTGCTTAACCAACCATGCTAAACTAAAAAGATTTACTCTTAAAAGATTTACAGTACTCTTTATTTTACAACCGGTTAAGTAAGCTTATAAATTTAAAACAGAACAAAGAAATACCCACAATCTAGAGGACAGCTCAGCCTCCTCATTTCTTAGATGCAACAGAGAATCCATTAATTAATTTTTTTTCTACCAAGATTTGTTGACTATCTACAATGTGCCAGGCTTCTATGTTCAAAGCCAGAGGTATAAAATGGAATGGGGCAGTCTCTATCCTCATCCCTCACACAGCCTACAAGACCATATACACATCTCGCAAAGGGATCCGAAATAGGCCAACATCAAGAGCAGAGGATGCTGGGAGTAGAACATTTTTGTGGCAGAGGATGCTAGCAGCAGACGATTTGTGGAGACAAAGGTTCTAGTAGCCAAGGGACTCTGAGAGAGATCCTAGTAGTGAGGATTCTGAGAGGATTCCAGAGGATTCAATTGGTTCCTTTGGCCCAGAGCTCCTGCCTTGGGAAAGCTCTGTGAGGAAGGCACCCTTGGAGAGTAGACCACCAGTCTTCAGCAGGAGGAATGCACAGCCTGTACTTGGTAGCTAATAGGTAATCTGGGCCTTCTGGACAACAAAGATGTGAGGCTGAGAAGCAGGCTGGGGTGAGATTACGAAGGCTTTTAATGTGAAGACCAGGACTCTGTGTCTCAGGCAGTGCAAATCCATGGGTCTTCTCTAAAAACATTGTGGCACGATTAAAAGTTCTATAAAATAAAAAAAGCAGCAACCCAAATGAATCATTCTTCAAAGATTAAAACAAGATGATAGAAAGAATTAGATCCCAATGGACTCGAAATCTAACAAAATTTATAAGTGTTCCAGATATGTGAATAACACTATATAAAATGTAGGAAATCCTGCCTTTTATTGTTAAGATAAAGAAGAAAGCACAAATAATTTTTAACTGAAGTTCAATCCGTAAGCCCTCGCTTCTTAACTGGTCCTTTTATCAAGTGGAAGAAATAGCGTCTCAAGTTCAGAGTTTGATGACGGAGGCTGTGCCTGGTCACACAAGTAGCCAGGGCACAGAGAGTGTGTGCCACCTTTTCCCCTGCTTAGTGAGCATCTGAGGTTTCCTCCAGCCTGACAGAAGCCAGTGTTCCCATCATGAGCTTTTCATAGTCTATTTCTATTGACCTCTCTCCTTGAAGTGTACAAAGGAACATAGTTTCCAGACCACCTGTGTTCTCATCTGGGTGTGTACTGAACATTTTCAAAACGTCACTTTTCATTCTATAGGGAAAGATGTTTATCTCTTTAACTCTGTTCATACTATTACACCCACTAAGTGTTGGAGCATAGTATTTTCACAATTTCACACACACTGGCAATAATGTTAAGGCTTGAGGCTTCCTACCAGAATCTAGGATTATCCTTAGATGTATGCAGAGACTATGGATCTTTGAGAATGATGGGGAACATCTCTGGTGGCATTTCAAAGACCTGGGCCATTACTTTGTAGCCAAGACACCTCCCGGCTATATTTGGAAGCATCTTACAGCCACAGCTTTTCAGATACTTGCCCCTAGACACACCTTGGACTTCAGCAACTCCCTCATGATCCAGTGTGATCCAGTGCACTCACCCCAAAGCCCACTTGGCCTGTCCTCAACAGCCATCTTCAGCAGTGTTTTGTAGACATCAAAGAAATCTTGCCTTTTTGTCTGTTGGGCTTCACCAGATCTTGAAATCATATACATTAGACTTACAGGGATACTTAGAGACAGACATATGAGTCTTCATGTTATATTTTAGCATCAAAATCTTTTATTTAAAACTATCCAAGTTTTAAACTCAACAATTTTAATGGTACAGATCAATTAATTATTTTATAAAAAAATAGAGGAAAGTAGAGCTCCCAGGGGAATACAAACACCTTGAAAAAGCCTTTGGCCTCCATACAACGCGTTTTAAAATCCCAGCAATAGACTGGATCCGTGGATTAAGACACTTGACACCTGACATGATGACTTAAGTACAATCCCTGAGATTCACATGGTGAAAGGAGGCAGCCTTTGTCCTCCACGTGCCCATCACTGACAGTTTTGCCATCCTTTGATACAGAAATCAGTGTCCTTTGGTTTTATACCAAAGCCACATCAATTCTACCACAAAGCACACTTCTTCACTAGTAGGTCTCCAAAATGTCCTGCTGATTTGTAGTAGTGGGGCTTTTGCTTTGAACACTCATACGCTGACTGATAAGCTTTGTCTTAGTTACTTTTCCTGTTACTGTGATAAATACTTGGAAGCAACTTAAGGGAGAGAGAATTCACTTTTGTTCTGCAGTTTGAATAAAAAAAATTACAAGCAGGAGATGGAGGCCACTGGTCACATTGAATCAACAGTCATAAAGAAGATAGTGATGAATGACTGTGCCCAGCACACTGTCTCCTTTATATATAGCCATGACCCCAACCTAAGGGAATGGAAGACCCTCCGCGGGCAGATTTTCCCATCTCAGCATAATCACGATAATCTCCCTCAACAGCCTAAAAGCTAATGTCCTGGATGATTCTGGATCTCATCAAGTTGACAACTGAAATGAACTATCATTGCCTCTTTACATGCTTTTCTATTTATTCCCTTCGGTGCTGGTCATGATTTAGATGCTCCATCACACGTTTGTGTTTGGGTATCTTGTACCCTAAATGATGAAATCTGGTTCAAGCGCACCTGTTCTTCACCATGATGTTAGACTTCAACCTGATTTATTAAAGAAGATCTTCCTCCTGAAGCCCTAACTACAGTTGACTATTTTATGAATATTTCACAATGTCTGGCAAGATGGGCACTGTCTTGTTTGAGATTGACTCTGGATAGTATAATTAAGTTTTTTCCTCCAAATCAGGACTTTTAAAGGAAGTTCTATGAAGTACTAGATAAGGGCAAGAGGTGGACACAGAGACAGCTCTGGTCAAGTGAGAGTGTCCAGGTACCCTAGACCCAGGATGAAGTTAATAAAGGAACGTGTCAGAGCATTCATACCACCACTATAATTACTCTGCAGTTAAGTTAATGGGAGGAGGGAAGGGGCAATGATGACTGGCTGACTCACAACCAGACTAAAGATCATTATAAAGGGTTGATTGGTACCCAAAGCTTATAGCCACTGATAGCTCAAGTGAGCAGAGAGTAGAAAGGATGAGAAAAGAGGAAGACCTCAAACAGAGCTGGCTATAGGGGGCAGGGTCCAAGAGGGGAATCTAGTTTCTGAGTTGCCTAGAGAGGAATGTCTGTGAGACATTCTAGGAGGCTAATCCCCCAATTCCCGAAACACTATGAGAGACAGGCCCTTTGGTAATCTTAGGAGACATGTATATATGTGAACTGACAAAGAGGAGTTCTGGAATGTTTTGATGGAAGAGAAGGATGCTGGCATAGGACCTCAGGGTTAGAAAGGGCAGCTGTTCACATTCCCAGCCAAAGCTTCATCCAACAGGATGGTTGAACATTGCCACTGTCTGCTCCCAGCTCAGCTGCATCCCTGATCCAGGCCCATCACTCAAAGTTTTGCTATCCTTTGATACAAAACTTGACTTCCAGAGAGGCAGTTGTTACTGCCTGACACGGCACATGGACATAGCCTTTTCAGGAAAGGATACCATATGCCTCAAGGGAGCTGATATTAGGAATCAAAAGGGCAACTGGGACCCATCACTGGCTGACACCAGTGTGAAAACCTTCTCTTTATGAACTATTAGTAACTAGAATAACTATTAATAACTAGAACTGACTCTGTTGAGCTTGCTTGTGTGCTTTGCTGACTGATCTCAGGTGACATTTGTGAGGTTAACATGGCTGACCATCTGACCTCAACTGGGGCTGTCCTGTTTTCACCATTGACACTCTCATCTTCAGGAAGACATGCCTGTCTCTTTCAAAATAGAAATTCATGGCTGCTCTACTTGTGACTCTCAGCAAGAGTGGTATATTTCCATGTCCATTATATGGACTAGATTTGATGGATGTTCTAACTGAAATTCTATCACATGAAGTCATTTCCTAATACCAGATGACTCATGTCACACAAGAAGGCTGGATTTGAACCTTTCCTGCTTCCAACAGCTACACCCTCACCTCTCCATTCTCACTGATGTGACATCACAGGCGTTAATACTGATGAGCAAGGCCATCCCTGAATGAGAGGTCTTCATCCTCCTAGCCACTGTGGGATTATGTGTCTATGTGTTCTGTAGCAGAGCTGAAGGATTCCCAGAGGAATCTATGCAATCCTACTCATTTCTCATCTGACAGCCAGAAGGATGGAGCATGTTGATTAAGGCCACACAGCAAATGAGAGAACAGGGACTTTATTTGAACCTCCAAATGACAGCACTGTGTGCTCCCTTTCCCACGAAAGCTTCTTCAGCAGAGCATATTTGAAATTTAGAAGCTCAAACCTGGATGGCTTGCCAGAAAATGAGGGCTCCCAGGCAAAGCCAACATTTTACAACATGGCATTTTCTAACTGTGTCAGTCAACAGGGAAGGTATGAGCAGAAGCCTGTTTTCTCCATTTAACATTGATGATCTTATGCAAGGCTGCATCAAACACAGGCATCCTGGAGTTAAATCCATGTCTTCCATGTGATAGGTCATTGCTTCTACAATTGATGGTTTTCTCCATGGGTTCTTCGACATCAACTGATGTTGTAGATGTTGTTGACTTGCCACAAAGGGTGCTTAGGGCCAACATTATAAACCTCACCTGGAGACGTCAAGTCTCAGACTCCACCCCAGAACTTCTGAATCAGAACCTCCATTTTCACAATACCCCTGGGAGACCCAGTGAGTGCAGAATAGCCTGAAGCACAGCCTGGAGGGCTGCTAAATTTGTCTGCCATTAACTGTCTACTGACAGTGGTCGGCCTTCCTGCAGTCAGTACCAGATTTGTAAGGATGGACAGGAATCTCAACACCCCCAAGCAGGTTGCTGAGCTGTTCTTAAATCAGCTGTTTCTCTGGTATGGTGATGGGAGGTGAGGGTGGGTATCTGTCAGTTCAGAGTGTACACACCCTAGAATTTTAGCTCCTCAATTTCTCTTCTTGTAAGTGGGGTCAAATTCTGTCAGATCTCCTAAGTCTCTCCAGCTGGTTTCTCCATTGGACTGAAGTTATACTGAACAAAGATAAAATGACATAAAGATTTGAAGTAGCTTCTTCAGAATCAGGTGGATCCAGACTTGGGGAGACACCTTATCTTCCAGCTTCTGGTAGTTCAGGTCCCTTTTCAACATCACTGTCTACGCCCTGCTTTCCAGGGACACAACTGTATGATTGGCTATGATTTCCTCATTGCTTCCAAACTGTCTTAAGGATTGTTGACTACTTGATCATGCCTGGCTCTTTTCTGTTTCTTTTCTGCCCAAAGGCTAAAGGTTCCCGCCTTCCTGTAATCGCCTACATATGAGGGTTTTGCTCTCGATGGAGTCAGTAAGCTGACAAAGCCTAAAGTCCTAAGCCAACTATCAACATAAACAACCATTTTCATGTTAGAAGTCTTTTCTTTCTAGAGAGTGAGATGAGTTTACTCCAGGTTTTAAATCCCAGCAGGATTTTAATATCTCCTTACTTTTGTGTTACCCATATCTGGAGGCTGGAGCTGCCAGAGTGATGACAGCTACATCCATCACAGAACTAGATCACTTACAGGGTAGACAATGACATGCCTTCCTCCATTCTCTGACCCTGGGACATTCACAGCTGTTCCTCCTAGGTATGTACACACCAGGCCTTTGGTTGGGGTCCACAGCTTTTTCTGTCCTAGTACAGAACAGATTTCCTTAAACTCATCCATCACATAGGCACTGTCATGAAGTAACAAACACTTTGGAATAGGTTGATAATCAGCACTATTGTCCATTAGGGCCACCTTCATGTAACAATAAGGATGGCAGCAGTAGTTCTTCATATGTACATGAGGAAAAGTCAACTATACATTCAGGAGGAAGCAGAAATGTACTAATAGAAGTCCCTCTGCTAATTCGGATAACTTTTTCTGTATCTATGCCCCAGATTTTAAAGTCCCTGACAAAGAGTTCATTTTCCTTCCATTTTCCTCGAACTACAGACAATCCAGAGTACCTGTTTATGAATCTCATTTTGTAGCATTTGTATGATGCATGAGTCTTAGCAGAAAGCCCAGTGTCAGAAAAGAAAGAAAGACAAAGCAAGGCTGTATTGACCTTAACTAGGTAGAGCTGGGCCCAGAGACTTTACCATGTGACTCAGCTAACTCAGTGACAGTGGTGTAAGAGTGACGTGCGATGATAGTGGCTCATTGTGATCTGTTTACGGAGTTGGGAAGTGTTAGACTCAATCGCCTCAAACTGAGGAAAAGATATTCTAATAGCCCAGAATACTTAGAGAGCTCCACAGTCCTGCTTGACAAACAAACAAACATGCATACATTCTGTAAGTATGTGATCAGGACCAGGATGTTTATAAACACTGACAGTTTTAGGACTCTGCTTCCCTGTCTTTAAGAGGCTTCAGCTCCTCCATCAGCACCCATGCAAAAGCACCAGGAAGGGACATCTCCTATGAGCCCCTAGGTTTCTGGAGAATGCCCAGTCTTCCTCTGCTGTGTGCTGCTGGGAGCTACAGTGCCATGGACCCGGTGAAAACTTAAACATCTGGGTTTTTCTGAGAATGGGAAGTGAACATGACAGTTTTTACTACAGCACAGTATCCAGCCTGTGGAACAGCTAGTGCTTGCTGGCTGAGGTAGGAAATCATGCTATGTAGGCATGATCTATACATCCGAGGGCACCCCAGATTTCACCTAGCTGAGGTGCTGAGGGTATTTGGAATCAGGGGTTGGTAGGGGACAGAAGAGTTGGATGGCAACAACTGAACCATTTTTCCTATGTAGTTGGTCTCATCCTCACAGTGAGGGCAAATATAGAGGAATTTGTTGTTGTGTTGTTTTGTTTTTCTCATATTTTCTTTTTTTCTGAAATGGTGTTTTGCTATGTAGACTAGGTTGACTTCAAACTTAGGATCCTCTTATCTCAATCTCTTAAGTGGTAGTATTACATGTATGTCCTACATGCCTGGCCCATGGGCAGTTTTCTTAGTTGACTTATTTATTATTTCTACCTGTTCCTGACAACAGTATTAGTTACTTGTATCATTACTGTAATAAAATGCCTAACGGCAGACACTTATGAAGTGGAGAGTTAACTTCAGCTCACAGGTCAGGGCGATGGAGTCCACCCTGGTGGAGCAGGAGTGGAGAAGCATAGTGGTGGGAGTTTGACCTGGCTGGTTGTTTTACACACACACCAGTATGGGATTTTGATTCAGCGTTATGGGCTTATTTTAAGTTAATTATTTCTCCATTGATTCTATCTCCCAATATAGCCACATTTGAAAGTATTAAAATTTCAATGTGTGAGTTTTATGGGATAACATCTTACCCCTAACACTCTTGTGATTAACACAGCCTCCCTTGTGGGTCTTTCATACTCTCTCACTCTAACTCAAGCTCTATGTTCTGGTGGGTTCTATAACATGCCATCTCCCATCTCTGCCTGGCCTTGGCAAGAGCTTCCGCCCCTGCTTCCCATTGCCCCTTTGTCCTCTTTTCTGCTCATCTGAGTATGCTAAGCCAGTTTTCATGCTTCATGCTCTGTGGCTCACTTACCTTGCTGGGGCACTTGTGCCATGTACCTAGGCTGTCAGATTCACCTCTTTGAAGCTCCTGTGAAAGTCTGTGTTCTCACTTATCCAGTAACTTTGTATTCACTTCATAATTACCAGGGGACTCAGCATTGTTCACTGTGCATACACCATCCTGCCTATGAAGAAGGCCCTTGAACTTCACGTAAAGTTTCTGAGACGCACAGAAGCCGATCTTGAAATGTGGCCCATGGGAGTAGAGAGCCTGTGGGAATGTGGAGTGAGTAGTTGTGTCTCTGGGGTGTCTGAAGTCGCCTGGCATTGGCCTTGCCTAATCTCTATGAGCTCAAAAGCTACTGGGAACTCAATTACAGTGTGGTATTTACATTCTTATAAATCCAAATTACATCCTGGCAACCATCCAGAAAATTCATTTCTGGATAAGACAAGCAGATGAAAGTCCCACATTATGAGGAGACATGTCTAAAATATTACAATAAAACCCACTGCTTTTGCATTAAAATATTAGGGTATTTATTCCAAATATGGTAGCACCAAGATCCCGTGATAAACATGAAATAGGCAAAGTGGTTGTTTACATTTTGTCTTCAATTTTGCAATAGCAGTGTTTAAATTTAGTGATTTTTAAATTTTTTTCTCCCATTCAGCTGGCTGTTCCCCTCTCTGAAAATCATATTATAAATAACAGATCCAACAGAAATAAAGTTTCATGTTATTAAACTAGTCTCTTTCTCTCCTTCTATCTTTTTCTTTCTAATTCTGTCAAGACTTTCATCTTCACTGTCTTGGACAGAGCTATCTAAGTGGATACAAGATGTATTGGATTATAGTCATAGGGGTGTTTAGAGTATTTAATTTTATCACTATAAGCAAAAGCCTAATTTGACATCAACAAAGACCACCTGTCTTCTTTTGTAGGCCCCAAAATAAAAATTATTTTGTTTATGTGTATGTGTGTGCTCAGGTGGGTGTGTCCTCATGGAGACCAGAAGAGGATATCATGTTCCCTAAAACTAAAGTTACAGAGAATTGGTTGTAAGCTACCGTGTAAGTGCTGGGAACCAAACTCCAGTCCTCTACAGCAGCAACCAGTGCTCTTAACTTTTGAACTGTCTCTCCAAGTAACCTATATCTCTATTTTCTTCTTAAGGCAGGGTCTCATGTATTCCAGACTAGCCTTAAACTCACTATATAGCCATGGGTAACCTTAAATTTCCGATCCTCTATCTCTGGCTCCTGTGCGTTGGAGTTGCAGGGGTATGCCATCACAGTTGGTTTGCCTGGTTCTGAGGATTGAACCTGGGGCCAAATTCATGATATGGAAGCACTCTACCACATGAATGTGTCCTGCCCCCATTTAAAGATTCATCAGTTTGTAGTTTTAAATGTTTGTTGCTACTTTGGAGTTCAAAGGCTAGATCCTAAACAAGTTAAGCAACTAGATGTACCACTGCTCTGGCAACATGGCACAGAAGGTGCCAGAAGTAGATTATGATTATCAGTGCATTACATAAGGAAACTCCAAATTCCATCTCCTAAGACCAGAGACTTATAGACAGAGACCTACTCTTTCCCCACCGTCGGTGTTTCTAAACTTGAAGTATTTTTTATTCTATAGGTAATTCATGTTTATTTTTAAAGCTCAACTATGAAAGCAGAGCCACACTCAACTTTAAAGCACATTTAAGTAAGATTATGCAGCGTTATAATTTGCTTTTCATCATTCCATATTTAGAAAGACACGTCTATAATACAATTTTATTTTTGAATCGGTTCCTCCCTTGTGATAGAATCTGCATGGCACTGACAACACATTCCCACATGGACCCTGAAAGCCTTTTTGTCCTTCAATCTCACGCCTCAAATAGACACATTTTTAAAAAGTCTTAATGTCTTTTTAATAAATGTTTTAGTAAGACTTGGCATTCATATAAAGATCACGAAGAGTTTCTAGTGTCCCTGCACGCCCCTCTGTTTCCCTCATTGCCTAGGTCCTACATTATGATGGTACCAGTGTCAAAACTGAACCCTGCTTTGGAACACTGCTACTAGCCAAACTCAAAGGCCATTTGGACCCACCAGGCTCTCCAGCATGTTTTCCTGTCCAGGATCTAACGTACCATGTCAAACTGAGCTTGGCTTCAGGTCTCCCTAGGCTCCTCTCATCTGTGTCAGCTTCTTATACATGCCAAGCTTTTTATGACCTTGATAGTCTTAGAGAGTCCAAACCTGGAGGGTACTTACTTTTAATGTATGTAGATATCTTTTCAAGTATTTGTGTTAAAACTACCAAGATATGAAACTTACATACAAATACATTTTGCATTATATCCCTTCTTGTTATGTAATTTTTATTTGTATCATGTAAGTCAACAATTAGGGCTATGAATTTTTTTTTTATAGTAATCTGTTACTCAGACTAAACCCATACCTAGTAACTAGTCTATGGTGTCATCATAACTTTCTATATTGACACCCAAGTTATGGCAACCCTTGAAATCTGTAGGCTAATTTCCTAAGAACAAAATATTAGAAGCTGGCACTTTTAAAGTTACGTTCATGCTTTCAAGAGATCTTAAAACCTTCCTGTAGCTTTAGAAGCAATAACATTCATGTGTGTACCTGCTCATTATCTGAGCCCTGGTCTCTCAGTTTTAACAATTTGATGGATGTCAGGCGGCAGGCTTAGTATCTGTTAGTCTTATTTATTTTGTGAAAGATCTTATTTGTGGACATTTTACCATATTGGGATAGAGCATGTGTGCACACTTCTCTGTATATTTCACCTGATGTTTGTATGAAGAGAAGCTTTGACTTTTCATACCAATCATCCTGTTCTTAGTGGTATGGTCAGAAAACCCTTTCCTGTAATACAGTCTGTGGCTAGGAAGCCTCTAGTCTATTGAGAATTTATATTTTTCCTTTTCTGATATTTTGAGACAGTTTCACTGAGTGGCCCAAGTTGGCCTGGCACTCATGATGTAGCCTAGGCTATCCTCAAACTCTTGCTTCTCCTGCCTCCTCACCTCCTGACTTTGGTGGGATTATAGGCCTGGGTGACCATGCCTGGCTCCTTGTGATATTTTCATGCCCTCTTTGGCCTTTATATACTGAAGTCATTTGTGTTTTGTTTTGGTTTGGTTTGGTTTGAGAAAGGACCCTAGTTTTGTTTTTCCAAATGGTTAGACAGCTGTCTCAACACCATTTGATGAATGACGCAGGCTTTTTCTTATCATTTCCATTTTAATGCCCATGTTTAGGGACTGGAAACACAGTGTCTGCTAAAGGTCTCAGGGGGGTTCCAGAAAGGGAGACAGGAGTAGATGAGAGTTGAAAACCCTTCCAATTTAGTCGAGGGGTAACTTCAGCTCCACTGCCAGGTGAAGGACACAGTTCTAGCTGAGTAGAGTGATCTATCAGGCTAGCCCAGGGTTTCTGTTGCATGCTTCTACCCAGGAGTAGATCAGGGCCCCAGGCAATGTCCATGGCAGAATGATGTGTATTTTCTGAAATTCATCTGTTAAAAGTCTATCCAAGGTTTATGATAGACTTCCTACTTTGGTCATATCTATACATCTCTGCTCAGAGAAACTTTATTCGCCAAATTTGGAACCTACTTCTGCTACTTTCCTAATCTAGTATAATTCCCAACTGCATTCTAAATACTTTCTTTATATCTACAGATAAGTGTGGCTCTCACCCCTCACCAAAGAGGCTTCTTTTTTGTAGCAGACAGAGGTCATTACAGAAAGCTACAACTAGTCAAAGCATGGAAAACAACTGACTTTTGGGAGCTCAGGACCAATCTATAACAGAGCCCCCACACCCAAGACTTAGGGAACATCAAGAAAGATGGGTGGAAAGATGTGAGAGTTAGAGGACCATGATGTCTGCCAAGAGATTGTCTTCTACACATGATAGGGAGCTGTAGCCATGAAATGTTGACAATATAGACACCTAAACGAAACTTGCACCATAACACCACCAGTTGGCATGCTATTGTGGATAGGGGAAATTTCACAAGGTCTTACCCATAGAAGAGGAGCTCTAGGCAATTAATGACTGATAATCAAAGGAGAATCAGTCTTCCTCAAGGATGAGCCCCTGGTCAATCATACCCACACAGCACACACCGCGCACAACAACACACACATAAATGAACTCAGAGTAGTTTTATATGTACACACATCATATTCTCAAACTAAAATGAATGTAATAAAAAGAAAACCCCAAGTCTAAGTCTCTAAGAGCTTATAAATTCACTTGGAAGTTCATTTAAGTACATGAATGAAAACTTCTCTCTTCATCAGTAATCATCTACAACCTAGACACTGAATGAAGTTCTTCCATCCCATTTCAACATACTCCAAGGAGCAGACATAAACACTGTCCCCTATTTTACTCTCCAACAGTAGTTATCTAGAGGCTAGATACTATGCTAAGAGTATTATTAGATTCTGAGGTGTACTTGGAATCATTATTCTTCATTTGATAGATGGGAAACCAAGACACAGAGAGGCTAAGGCACTCCCTGAATGTCGTATAGCTGTAACTGGTAGATTACAAATTCTGCATTCAGAGCCTACAGTGAAATCCCTAATTTATGTGAAGGCTGGGGATTTCAATGGTACCCCTGAAGACAGATTTTACTGCCTGTGGTTATAGTCTCCTTACTACTGTAATTCATCTCAAGCCCGTTCTTTCTATTTTGTAAAATGAGATCAACAAGGACTCTAGCCTTTGAGTTGGGATATGCTCCATAAACTGCATGGCTAAGCTATTTCTCCAACTGTATAAAGATAATGTTGATAGAGCTTTATTGATTCTGAAGACTTATTGTTCTGTATCATCTCCCAGGAAGGATAGATGTAGATTAGAGGGGCCAGTGACTGCCCACTGCTCAGTTTCTGCCAGCTCACGATGAAGGTTTAGTGTGATTTCTTACTTCTGCAGTCACTGACTTTCAGAGGTATCAGTTACCATAGGACACAAATATTGTGTGCTCTGATTGTACATCTTGTGCATACCCCCAACCTTAAAATTTAGGAAACCAAGTTTCCTTGGTGTTGATTATGTGTCAATGATCACACTGTTTAGTGCCCAAAGCTATTAGAAATCTCAGCTCCCCTGACCTCCTTCTTGGCTTTTGATATAATAGCTTGCTGTCTCTAGTTATTTGACAACTATTGCTTTTTGAAGATACTTTTTTTCCTGGTCACTGCGTGGCTGACTTGGATTTCATGTAATCAAACACAGCTTGAGAGTGATCTGGCTTGTCCTGCACAGCAAAGTGCCTGGGAAGGAGTTTATGACAGAGGCATGAATACTTGACACTAACCGTCTCTCTCTCAGTGGAAAGACTTCTAGTTTATAGCATGGCACCCCTGCAAGGCAGGGATCAGAGCCTGAATAGTTTGTAAGGACATCTCCTAACTCCTTTTAATGGCTGCACATCACAAGTGCTTTTTACAGGGCCAGCATAGCACAATTCTTGCATATTTTTGTTGTCACTACAACCAACCCTTGCACTCGACAAAATATGCTTTTAATTTTCTGCATAAAAGTACTATGTAAAAACTGCTGTTGCTCACTTGTCTCCATTGCTAGCCCCTCCTTCTTGCCATCTTCTACTCCGAGAGTCTGAAGGACGAAGTACTCACTTCTCAGTTTCTCTCGTGGCTTTTGATGTCCAAGGGAGCAGTAGGCAAGCCTGCAATTCCAAGCTCAGAAAGCTGAGATAGTGTATCCCTGGAGCATGCTGCTAGTGACTAGTTATGTTGGTAAACTCTGGGTTTGGTTGAGAGACCCTGCCTCAAAGAATTGAGAGGAAGAGTTAGCTGAAGAAAGTTCTTGACATCAACCTCAGACTTTTCCTTCCTCTCTGCCCTCCAACTCTTTTCCCTGTCCCTGTCCCTTTCTCTGTTTCTGTGTGTCTGTCTGTGTTTTTGTCTGTGTTTCTGTCTGTCTATCTTTCTCTGTCTCTCTCTTTACACACAGTGTGTGTGCACACACACACTTACTCACACAAACACATACACATGTGCACGTGAAAGAAGAGATTTTTTTTTAAAGTCCAAATACCCTATCAGAAGGAAGGAGAAAGGATACAGAAGCACAACAAAAACAAAATCAGATATGAGAACACAAACTACAGATGAAATGGCTGGCCTAAACTTTAACATGATATGAGTAAACTTAATGATCTGAATCTACAATTGAGAACAGCATAATGGGCTGGAGAGACAGCACAGTGGGTAAAATGCTGGTCGTACAAGCATGAGGACTAGAGCTTGGATCCAGAAACCACAGAAAGGCCAGGCAGGCATGGTGGAAACCTGTAGCACTCTCAGTCAGAAATGGAATCCCCAGGGCATACTTGGTAGCTAGACTACCCAGAACCACCTAGCTCTCAGTTCAACAACAGACCTTGGCTCAAAAAAACAAAATAGACAGTGGTCAAGGAAAACAACCTTGTGTGGAGACACAAGGAACAAGTCTCTCTTCAGAATCTAAAATTGCACTTTAAGAACCTTCAAGATGGGCAGGGGAGATGTCTCCAGGAATAAGACACTGTGAGTAGGGGTCAGATCCCAGAACCAACATAATATGTCCTATGGCACTCATCCTATAGTGAGATGGAGTGTGGAGACAGGAGAATCCCCAAAAGTTCACATAATGTATATAGGACGGCAAGACACCCAAAGGTTGTTCTCTGACCTGTACTCATGTGAACCCCTCACCCACCAAATGAACACACATACACATACATACACAATACACAGAGAGAGACACACACAGACACATACACACAGATACACACAGACACACAGGCACACACACACACACACACACACACACACACACACACATACATGCACCCACCATTAAAAAATATACCAAGTAACAGAATCAGAAAGCTAAATAAATAGGAAGGTGCTTAGGTGATAAATATCAAGGTTTACAAACCAGAAACTGGGGTAATTAAAAGCATGTCCTACTCTTGTAGAGAATATTGACAATGAGCTGCTCCCAATTGCTTGTTAGTCTAGCCATGGGAATCTGACACCTTCATTTGTCCTCTGCGGGCACTCGCACCCATGTGCACACATACACACTTACACATGCAATTTAAATATTTTTAAATCTCAAAATATTGAACCCAAACCAATTGGAACCTAGAAAATGAGGGGCTTAGTAAACTCAAGCTCAACTGAAAAAATAAAAACAAACATATGTCCGAGAGATTGTCTTTTTAAAATGGAGATACATCTGCTCTGAAAGACACCAATAAAATTGACAAACCTCACATGACTTACAGTGAGATAGAGAGAGAGAGATGGCACAGTGACAAGGATGGGGAGACAGAGAGGAGCTGGTGCTGGAAGAGCTGCAGACAGGAGGACACGACAACGACTCCACACACGCATCAGCACCCTAGATGAGGAGGGCCAGTTCCTTCAAAAATACAAGCCACCAGCAAGTTACTCCGTATGAAATGACTCTAAAGTCACAGTCATCAGAAAACAGAATTTTTAATTAAGAAAAAAAAAACAAAAAACTTCTGACCAAGAAATTTCCAAAAGTAGATGGTTTCACGGATGAATCCCATCAAACATTTAAAGGCAGAAATCAGAAGCTGAAGACAGAGTGAATCCAAATGGTGCAAAGTAATGTCAGAGTATCGTTGTGTGAGCCAGGCTGGTTAAACACTCATGGGCTCAGAAGATGCTCTCACCTCACCTTCCCAAGTAGCCGAAACTACAGGTATACACCGCTGTACAAGCTCCTAATAGGAATGTTTGGCCACAAGTCACATTAGGCTTGCCTGCTGCTGCCCTTCTATTTCTCACCATAAAACCTAGCACACTTGTGGATCTCTCAGACATTCTCCATCTATCAGATTCCTTGTAAAGCGGAAGACTCCCGTATCTTGGCTCTTTCCCTACATACACTTGACATATAAGAACATAGACAAGTTTTTATTTTCATGAACAATATTAATTCCTAACATGGACTACATTCACAGTGTCTTAGTCATGTCCTTCTCGATGATGGCCTTTCTTTTCCAGTTGTCGTTTGAGACATGATGTTCACATGCTGTTGGCTTCTCCCATCGCTGCTCATGGCCTTCCTCAGCCAGCACACGAACTCCTTCCCATCCCCTTGTCCAGCTTTTATTTAGCCTTCCGGTGAGTGCTTGACTGTCATGTCCTTTGAGAAACTCTGTACCTGTCTCTAGACTACACCAGGTCACCATGTTCACACCATCATGAGAGTGATTCTCTCACTGCAATCATGTGTCCACACTTCCACAGAGTTATCCAGCTTTGAATCAGTACCTCTGTCACCATGCCTACTCTAGAGTCATCCACTACCAGTGTGTGTGCACTATACCGTAGACACTCTATATCCTGTTGTAGGTGGATTGTCTACTCATATTTTCAACATCACTGAGTGAGATGATATTGAAAAGCTCAGCCTAAAAAGGAAAGTGAAGCCCCACAAACTGAGCAATCAGTAAGACCGAGACTTGGAAATCAAACGTGCAGTTTTGTCATTTTTAACTGCGGTATTTTAATTGGTTTGTGTCTGAGACCCACTCTTACACTGTCTACTTTTAAATCACCCACTTTATTTTGCTCACAGGTATGTTTCCTCTGCTTGGCTTTGCTTCTGTAATTGTTTTTGGGGGCCTGCATTCTGCTCATGCATCTTTCCAAGCAATGGCAATTGAGCACTCGGCCCACACTGAGTACAGTTTTAGACACTGGGAGACAGTCATGGACAAAATCGAATGATAGCTGTTGTGGAGTGAACTTCTGTTTAGCAGTGGTTGTGCATGACATAACAATAATAACACACACATGACCAGTGGTGATATGTGAGGTGGAGAAATACCACATGAAGTAACAGGCACCAGGACATACATATGAAGGAGTGAGACCACTAGGAAGGGCATGCTGAGAGGGTGTCCTTTCTTAGGCATGTTTCCTTAGTTTCTTTCTCTTTTGAATATTGTGTGTGTGTGTGTGTGTGTGTGTGTGTGTGTGTGTGTCCCTTCTGACAGAAATCAGTGTTCAAACCTGTATCTGAGTCTTCATCTCTTTTGTTATTTTGTGGGAGTGTTTATTTTAAAGATACCTTTATTACATTGTGTGTGAGTGTGTGTATGTTTGTGTGTGTGTGTGTCTGTGTATGCAAATGTGTGTGTGCATGTATACTTGCATGTGTGCTTGAGTGGAGTTTGTGTGCATGCACACATACATGCATGTGTTTGTGAGTGTGCATGGGAGGTGCTTGTGTGTGTCTGTGTGTGCGAGTGTGTGTATAGAGGTGAGTTGTATGTGTGCATCTGTGCGTGTGTGTGTGTGTGTGTTTGTGTAATGAGGTGGAGGTCGGAGGGCAAGTTTCAGACATCGAACTGTCCTTCTTTCACATAAATCCCAGGGGACTATTAAACTTGGCTTATCAGGTTTGGTGCTGAGTGTCTTTACTACTGAACCATCTCACCATCCCTGTTTTTATTTTTTTGAGACAGGATGTCACTCTGTAGCTCAGGCTGGCATCCAACGTACTATGTAGTCCAGGCTGGCTCAAACTCACTGCAGTCCTCCTGCCTCAGCATCCTGAGTACTGGGATCACAGGAATGTGGCACCTGACAAATCTTTATTTCTTTATCATGTTCAGATAGTAACCCCAGAGTTCATGCAAGCTAGGAATTCAGAGAATAGCCCTCTCTTTAGTTTCTCTCTAGTCCACCTGCAATCAGCTTTGTTAGTTGAGTTATATTGTAGGACAGTTCCCTACCAATATCTGAATCCCGCTTTACTAGAGATGGCCAGTGGCACATCTCCAACACCCTTATAACCAGTGTCCAACTTGCACCGAACGCTGCATGGCCATGCTCTGAGTGCAGCAGCCTGTGCCACACTGTGTCTCCCTAGCTTTTCCTTGGTTTGCTGCTCAGTAGTATTTCCTTGGCTGCTATTTTCCAGTATTTCATTTTTAATTTAATAACTAATTTTGAGACGGGTCTAACTGTGTAACCAGGCTGACCTTCTGCCTTAGCCTTGATCTTCCCAGCTGAAGGATTATAGGTACAGACTACCAAATTATTCTTCTTCTATTTAAGTTAAAGATTAAGTCACTTACTTGTTTTATTTGTAGCTGGTTGGGCTGCATTTGTTATGTTTTTGTTTTGATAACTTGCTTTACAAGGAGGTTTCGGGACAAGGTTTTGCCCCAACAGTACAGTTTATGGTGTTTTCCTCTTTTTTCAACGTTAATAAAAAAAGTTATAATATTTTCTGTGGTCATAATTTTCAAAGTTGTTTAGGCTAATTTAACCAACACTTTTGATGTTTTTATTGAGGCTTCTCCATTTCGCTCTTGGAAACCCCAGTTCAGTGACCAAATACTTTTTCTTACCCAGAATGTTGTGTGGATGCTATGTTAATTTTCCTTTTATATATTCACATGTGTCTGTCTCAAGGTAAATCATTCGGTCTCATTTCTGTGTCTGGGAGTTTAACATGTTGCTTCCTAGAACCTTTAAACCACTTTGATTCCTTTCAAAGACAGTTTTATAGAATAGATCTTTCCTTCTTGTATGTATCTGTTTATGGGATGGGATGGGATAGGATGGGAGAAGCCCAGAGCCCCTGCTGTTGTAGACTACATAACTCCCCCTGCTCACAGCATCTAAAATGTGATGGGCTGATCTCATTCTACTTTTCAGTTTGTTATTGTGATAAACACCCTGACCACTACCAATACAGGGGAGGAAAGAGGACATTTGGCTCCTAATTCCAAGTTACAGTCTGTCACTAAGAAGCAATCCAGGTAGGAACTCAAAGTAGCTAGTCACATAACAGTCTAGTCCAAGAGCCTAGAAGAATAAAGACTTCCTGGCTGCCTGCACGCTCAGCTATTTGTGCTCTCACCCCTCTCCCTTATACATCTAAAGACCCCAGGAAGTGATGTCATCCATGCTGGGGTGGGTCTTTCTGCATCCATCAACAATCTAGACAATCCCCCATGGACATGCCCATCAGCCAACCTGGTCTAGGCAATTTCACAACTCAGGCTGTCTTCCCATGTGATTTCATGTTGTGGCATGTCTACAATGAAAACTAGCCAGCAGAATCATGCTGTACCTGTGCTTCTTTGGGACAGCCTTGCTGTTTTAATTATAGACATATACATTCCCTGTGAATAGCCAGGGTCTTTTCTGCTGTGCTCAGTGAGATGCTTTTGTGGGTTCATACTCTGAATGCATGACACTGTCAGAGTTCATGAGCCATTCTTTGAATTTTCTTCCTATTGTTTTTCATTTGATGTCCTAAGTTTGCCCACCATGCCTTTGTTTCTTAGCAATCTATATTATTTTCATTATAATATTATACATTATTAACATATAATATATGGATATTTATTAACTTTGGCATAGTGTTAGATTTGAAAAGAATCTCCCCACTCCCACATCTCCCTGCTGCGATCTCAGCTTCTTCACATTCCTCTTGACTGCCTCCTTATGTGTCCTTTGATCCCCTTATCTCTTCCTTACATTTGGAGTCTCACAGACATAACCCATAAATTCTCTGACACAGGCTACTATTGGTTTGCAGCATTGACTGCTCTGCAAAGTGAGCCTTTGGAGGCAGAGTCTTCCTTTATTTGTAGCTCTTTCTTCTCAATCTCATCAGAACATATTTTTTAGACTGGCTTTATTTAAACTGCTCCTTATCTTTAATTGGGAATTTTGCTCCTGTTTGTTTGTTTATTTATTTATTTATTTATTTATTTATTGGATCACAGATTCACTTAAAAATGTATAGAGGACTTCAGAGGACATTTTACAGGGTATAACATACATTTCTGGAGTGGAGTTTTGTTAAGGGTGCAATTTCCCTCTTCCATGAAGAATGCCCATGATGCATGTGTATGCATATGTGTGTACATGTATGCATAATATGTACCTGTATGCATGTGTGTATGCATGTGTGTATGCATTGTATGTACATGTATGTAGGGGTGCGCATGTATATATTATGTGTACATGTTGTATGTATTCGTCTTGTATGTATGTTTGTATGTGTGTGTATATGTGTGTGTGTATGCATTCTGTTACTTTAAAAGAGAGCTTAGTGTGTATTTCATTCCATTAAGTGGCAACTGTCATATATCTACCTTGCCACAGAGGCCACTGATTTTCTTTAAAAACAACACATTTGTGCAAGTTTTCTTCTTATGCACATTATAGAACGGGTTTGTAGCTGCTGTCAGTGTCCAAACAGTACCAGGTGAAATGCTCTGACCCAAACACTTGGGCAAAGAAGTACAGATAGGAAAACAGAGGCAGAAAGCATGTGGGAGATGTTTTGTCATTGCCTCTGTGACCCAGTACTGTGACTTCGATCCTGTGGCCTTACCCTCTTGGAGCTCCTCTAACTTCTGTGAAAGTTGGGTTTCTTTCAGAGGTCTAAACTATTAGGATTGATCAAAATCTGCTCTCTGGAAAATGACAAAGTTCTTACTGCGCTATGATACGGGAAGCAGAAGACAGTGGAAGAAGGCTCTGGGAATTAAAAGCCTTGGCTACCAAGCCCTTCAAACCTCAGAAAGCCCCAGCAATGTTGGGGTGCATGCTTCTCTCCATGGATGTTCAGGCCTCTCAGGCTCAGAGTAGGCTGCGTTTCATAAATATGGGAGTGAAGCAGTTTCCTAAGTGAACACAGTTGTCACTTAAAAGGGGTGGCTCCAGAATTTATAAGATATGAAACTGGGCACAATGGTGCATGCTTATTATCTCAGCAAAAGCAAACAAAAATGAACTGAAGATACTGGGGTGAAAAACCACTGCTTTGGGGGTACATGCTGCTTTGCATTCTTTGCTCTGGGGCACTTCTGCCTAGGAAACAAAGCTTTAAGCTGCACCAGGACACACTTCCTGTGAGTCCATCCAACTCTTGGAATCATCCTGACCATGGTAGCATTTGTCAAATGGGAGGATGGGTTTTGAGTTTGGACAACGATGCTCAGTTTCCTATCTGACTAAGCAATGACATCATAGTCATAAAGAACATCATATTTCTCTTGAAGTGCAAGTGTTTTCTGTTCAAAAGGGAGTCTGCTCATTTAAAAAAAAACACAAAAAACAAATGAGTGCTCATCTATGGAGCTGGTTTCTGCAAGGGATAGCTGATAACACCCATGGAGTTGACACACAGTCTTCTTGCTCGATGTTATGACATGAATTGTTTAAACATCTCTGCATTCATAAGTCTTGGAAAAAACTTGGCAAGGAAAACCATCTGCAGAATTCTGAAGTTGAAAAGACAAGATCATATGGTCACTAATGGAGAGCTGAATGAATGAATGAGTTACTTCATTTGTTCCCCGAATGTTATTGCCAGACAACGTAATATGGAAAGGAACAAAAATAGATATAGCCTTTGGCCTTGTGAAATATGCAGTCTAGTCTGGGAGAGAGAGAGACAGGAATCAAATCACCATAGCAACAGATAAAATTAAACTACAAGGTGACCTTTGACCTCTGTTAGAAGAGCATAAATGCGTATGGACTGCCTCATACTGGTAGAATTGTTGAAAAGCACGGGACATGAGTGGCATTTCCACGGTTCCCGATCCCCTGATTAAAAAGTGCCGATCTCATATTTTCAGTAAACAAACACTGACGACTAAAACCAAGATGCACACACAGACGCACACAAATGCCCATCTACATACACGGGCAGACAGACAGACATATACACACGCACACAAATAGATACACACACACACACACACACACACACACACACACACACGCACAAGCTTTCCTCTGTACCTGGAACAAAGGTTTGAAGGCGGGAAGAACCAGTGTGCTCCCAGAGACAGGCACATCAGGCAGGTGACAGAATCCTGCCTGACAGACTTAAGTGAGCAATCGGCCAGCTCCAACTTTCTACCTAAAGGCTAGGGCCAGAGTCTCCACCTTCCTGATTTCACCTAAATAGTTTTTTAAAATATGAATCCCCACGTTTCTGGATAATCCATTGACTCGCTGGATCAATTCTGCCCATGAAGACACTTGGCCACTGCTTTAGGATATTACACATACAGAAGCAGAGGAACCTCCCTTTGGCTGCCCTTCTGTCATCTAGTAGCTCTCTGCACTGTCAGAGGCACTGATAGATATAGTGCCATGTATGGTTAGGGAACACAGTTTGTATAGACTCAGTGCTGGCTGTGGTTCTAGGCACCCACAGGGCCTGGATACCCTCACAGATAAGAGGAAGCTATGCACCAGACAGGACATGCAACACAAATATACTGAACATGTAATGTCAGGGCGGTTGTTTCCCCTCCACTGGTGGATTCTCAGGTATTTTGACCACCAATCAGAATGCTTTGTTGCTCATCTCCATGAACCAGTTGGATACTGTCAGTAAGCAACTTGTCTTTACCTTGTCAGTATGAAGGATTTGGATTCCTGTACAAGTTCTCTGTGACATTTTATGCAAGGAATATTTACGTGGAAGGAACTCACAAGCCTCCTTTAACCACGTGCTGTCAGGGGACACCTCCAATGCAGCTGTACGTTGTCTCATAAACCGGGAGGCCTAGAAGGTGCCTTACAAGTGTTTGTTGGAATCCAAGCTGAGGGCTGCAATTTTATTCTAACACACCAAAAGTCTAACATGCTTGTAATTCATACGTTTGAATGACGGTCACATGTGTTACCCATTTGTTCTAGGGTCCAAACTCTCTAGGTCAGAACAAATCTGCTCTCTGAAGCATCCGTAGCATTTACTACTGTGCCTGGAAAACAAGAAAGGCCAATGAACAGATAAGAAGGAGAGAGAGGAAAGGCATATGGAATATGGAGGGTATGATGAGACTGACCAGCTGGCTTACTGGGTAAAGATACTGGCTGGTAAGGCCAATGACCTGGGTTCAACCCTTGAGACCCACACAGTTTAGGAAAGCACTGAGGTCTATACATGTGCACTGTGGCATATACATACAGATATAGAATAAACGTAGAGAGCCAAGAATATGAAATAAGATGTTAATAATATTTATTGTCAAACATACAACAATCAAAGGAAATCACTTATGATCTTTAAATTAAAAATTTTAAGACTTGAATATGTGCTGTTGAGTGGTTTGGCAGGTAGTATTTACTGAGTCTTGCCCATTGGCCAGAGTTCATCTATGCAATAATTGTGGGCAGTGCCTGACTTGCAATGGGTTGAATGCTGATTTCTGGCTACACAGTGATGTGTAAGTGATACGCTTTCTGTAGAAAATGTGCCTCAAAGTTTAATGTCTTGTGCTGGAGCCTTTTCTGACAGTGCTGTCAGTAGTTCTGAGTTATGGCTCACCATCAGCCCTGTGTAGCAGGAATCCCTTACCACTCTCCTCCCTGCTGAACTTTGATGCTCACCAGGCTGGGTGGATTGCATGTATTTTCTAAGTAAGATATTTTCATTTTGTAATCAGCTTGTCTTGATATGAACCCCTCACCCCTCATTAAGTCCAGGAGTATCTGTGTGAGAAGCAGGGAATACTATCCTGTTCCTTTAAAGACAAAACAACTAAAATCATGAGACAGCTTAGCAGTAAAGTTGTTACAGTCTTACTCATCAGCATTCCAAGGAAGGAGAGCACAAAGGGCTTTGACTGAAGACAAAAGTGGGCACACAATGTTACATAGAGAAACAAGCTACACTGTGATTCAAGAGGCATTGCTACCCCATGGCAATACAACTAGGGGCATAATGGATGAGAAGTACCTCAAAATAAGAAGTAAATCAAACATGCAAGGAAATGTAACAGAAACTGGTTACTCGCTCGCTTTTAGCCTTTAATAAATGCAGACATTCATACTTATTAAACAATAAATTTAAGGAAGATAATGACAATAAAAGAACAGACACATACCGCACTTGAGTTCTCAAAAAAATGGAAAGCATTTTATTTTAAAATGCAGATAATTCGATAACATAAACGAATCACATATTTATTTGCAAAATAAATCTTAGTATATTCTTAAAAATGGAAGTTTTATAATAGCAACATTTAAACATACTTTCATTAAAATATATATACATTTCTAATGCCAAGTTAAATAAAACAAACCCAATCTCATAAAATTAAAACAAAATCCCATATAAGTAGTTTTTGTACCTATGAGGGGGGAAATGCAATTCAGAATTACTTTCAAAACAATGAGAACGTGACATTGAAAACTGTGGGATGTTACCACGGTTACCTGCAGAGCAAACTTACAGGGTTTTAAACATTTCCTTACTAACATAAAAGAATGGAGATGGACTAGGTATCAGTAACTCATGGAAGGGAAAGCCACCAGACTTAGGAAAGAGGAACAGAGAAAAACCGGGACATGGTGTTCATTTGGAAGGAAAGGGGCAACACAACCTATTCTTAAAATCTGATCTCCAGAGCTTATCACTCTAGCATCTGAACTGAGAACCTAAAAAAGGTCTTACAAACCCAGCTACAAATGAAAGAAAGAAAAATCTCTGTCGAGGGATGCCTTGAGAAGTATTTAAAGGCATCGTAAGTGTTTGCTGTTTCCTGGCCGATGCTAATACAATTGAAAAGTTCAGTGAAATAGGTGCTTTTCCAGGGAAATGGAAATGACCAAAACAGACTGAGGATGGAGCAAAAGGGAAACCCTGAACAGAAGGAGAAAAAGGAAAAAAAAAAGAGTCCTTGAAAATCTCAGAGTGCGTCAAAGCCTCACTCCAGGAAGAGCTCCGTTTATGAACATGTGTTGTTTTCTCCAAGTCTGAGGAACAGATAATTCTTCTCCTCTATAAACGAGAGGATGGAGGAAGATCCCAAACTTCCTAGTGGTTTTATGAAACGATCCTGACCCTGATTTCAGAGTTAACAGCAACAGTATGAGGGAGGAGAGTACAGCTCTCTCTCACCCCACAGCCAGAAGGATGCTAACAGCTCAGTCTGATACCCTGTCAAAAGCCATGTGCTCTGGCTGAGTCTCATCTTTCCTCAGTGAGTGAGAGCAAGCATTAGTGTTAACAGAATATCATAACCTGTATGCACAGGTGAGAGGAAAGATTCCAAAACAAGTCATGTAAATCAGGATAACTCAAATGTGAACACTAGTACACTGGAAAGAAACAAGGCTGTTTTGAGTTGAGGGGAAAGAGTGGGTTTTAAACCAGAAATGCTCATAAGCAGCATAGAGTGCTGGAGGCTGATTCCACCCAATCAGGGCATACCTGACCTCTCCACACCTCACAACAGTTTGACACTCGGACCAGTGCAAAACAACAATGGTTGGTGACAGAGGCATAGCCATCATCACAAATTTTCAGAAAAAAATGTCTAAGTTTTTCCCTTTAAAATAACTCAGTAAACATTGAACTGGCAAAGAAACCTGGGAAGCTGGCAAAAAGCAAAATGAACAAGGCCTCCCCCATCAGTACGATGACAGAGGCCTTAGTAAGTCAGCCCTGGGGTAATGTTAAAAGCAGCTTTTTAAAAACATTTGGTTCATTAAACTACCAGAAAACACAATGGCAGTTAGTCTCATGTAAAACACACTACGAAATATAATCAAGCTATACTACCAAAGCATGGAAGTGACTATGTCATTTCTGAAGAGAAAAACATTGTATTACAAATGCATTGGTTTTCCAAATAATACACGCATTTAAATGATTTCTGGCTGTTTTCCTGATGCTATTTTTCATATTTTTCACCCAGAACTAAAGGAATGGGGATAGACAACTACATCAAAGACTGCTGCAGCCATGAGAAGTTGTGTGATAAAGACAGGAACTGAGGAGGCAGAAGGTATCCCATGTGCGCACGGCAAGCATCACCTTTTAAATAACTGGTGAAAGAAAGTGTAAAAACTGAAAGAGTTGCTGAAATGAGACAGTACTGGCAAATCTCCTTCATAATCTTGGGTACTTAGAAGGATTTTTTTTTCAGTTTTTTAAGTTTTAAAAAGTTTATTACAGATTCACGTGTGGGAACATAGGAGAGAGGAGAGAGAGCCACCCATTTGGGTTAGGTATGGCAAAGGAGGGGGAGGGGCTTCAGGGAAAGAATAATGGACCCTGGATACCAGGAAAAGGTGTTCTTAGGTTCTGGCTGGCACAGAAATGGGGGAAGAGAAAAGAGAAGGAGGAGAGGAGGAGGAGAGGAGAGGGAGAGGAGAGGAGGAGAGGAGAGGAGAGGAGAGGAGAGGAGAGGAGAGGAGAGGAGAGGAGAGGAGAGAGAGAGGAAGTTATGCCAGTCTGAGTCAGGACTCAGGCAGCCGGAGCTAATGGAATCTTCTGACAGCTCATGGCCACTGCATTTGTGTGGGGGAGGATGCTGGGAAGTTAAAGTACATCATCTCATTAAAGACAGAATTGTTCACCCTCTTTTCCAGCATGGCTTACAGTAGATCCACCTTTCTGAGGTGTGGTCACTCAGACAGATTGACTGGCCCAACTGGATTAACTGGATTAACTGGATTATTTTGGGGGTAACTTGAAATTTTCTCCCCCAGGCCAGAGAAAAAGCTCCCCTAAGGGGTTTCCACAGAAGGGCCTCCATCAAGGTGACATCCCCATCCTCTGAAAAGAGAACGCTACACTCTTGTAGGAGTCAGACCAGGGACCAGAGCCCCCAAACACTTCTGGCATGCTAAAAGTTGATTTTGTCACTAATGACAAAAAACACCATTATGGTTTGGATGGGGAATGTCCCCACCCCCCACAGGCTCACATGCTTGAACCTGGTCTCCAGCAGTATTGGGGAGAACGGAACTTTTGAGAGATGGGGCCCAGCTAGAAGCTAGCCTTGAGGTTACATCAGTTCTCTGCTTCCTGATTCTCTACCATGTGAGCGAGCTGAGCCCCAGGCTTCTGCTGCCACAGCCATCATACAGGCCCTGTCACCGTGGACTGAGGCCACTCCTCTCTTAAGATCTTCTATCACTGTGCGGAGATAACACGGATAACTAATACAATCAATCAATTCCAAACTGACTAAATATTTGAAAATGGAATCTGAGTGAAAAAAGTAAGTAAAAAATCAGGATAGAGCTAAAGAAAACGAATCTTAGAGACCGAATTGATTTTTAAGTAAAAATCTTGAAGAAACAGTAAAAATAGCTTGGGTAAATTAAACACACTGAACAACTACAGAATTTAATATCAATCTGGATTGGTATGATGGTATGTTTATGACAGGTGAAGGTTGATATCCTCAGAACAGAAAGTGTGAATATGTACACAGATACATATGATATCTACATACATAGTATCAAAGAGTGAAGACTAATACTGGGACAGAATAATTGCTAGTTTCCAAGAAAGAAAGATGCAACATGGAAAATTTAGCTTTCAAAGTTAACAAAATAAATGCAAAACAATCTATACAGTGCAGGAATAAAAAGTTATCTCTGCTTTCCCCAGTGAACAAGAAGAAAGCCTGCCACACTGTAGTGAAGGCATTTAGCCAGTCTGACTGAAAACCAACTGGGCTGGGACAAAGTCACTCTTTTTCTAACTATGAGACTTTATCATGTTACTGTTGAGCTTAGGAAAACAATATTGATAACCTTTGAGACAAATGAGGTGAAGTGACTGAGCAGAGACAGCTCACAGGGTGGGGCATGTAAGAAGTGCTCAATAAACATGCCCCCAAACTGCCTTTCTATGTGGATAATCTTTGATCTCATAATGTACTGCAATCCCAAGAAACTAATCAGAGATGTACACATATATGTATGTTATATTTGTGGGTGCATGTGTGTGTTTTTATATGACTAAATTATTATAGCAGCTGAATTTAAAATAGCGGGAGACTGAAAGACACCAAATTCCCAGTGTTTGTGACTTAGTTTAATAGACTAAGAATCCAATCAAAATTTGATAATGATAAGACACTAGAATCATGTCCCCAAAGAATATTTAAGGACTTTAGGTAAAGCTCACCATAAGATGTTTGAAAATAAAAAACAAGATACAAAATGTACATGAAATATGACGTTTTTGATTGTCTATATAGATATTGAAGGATATATGTGTACATTTATCAGAGAGAGAGACTGTGAACATAGAGTTAAGTTGTGGTTATTTCTGGTATGTGAAGTTATGAATTTAATCTTCTTAATGTTTTTCAGTATGTTTCCCCATAGAAATGACTTTCTTAGTCTGGAGAAAGTGTCTCAGAGCAATGCTGTGACATTTTTACTTAGCCACCAGTGCCCAACAGACATTTGCTATTACCACTGTCCCCTCCCTGTCACTTTCTGCTCCGCAGCTCCTGGAGCCAGTTCTACCTTTGTCTTTGTGTTGGCTGGCTCTGCGGGCTGGCCATTCACTCCTGCTGTCAGCAGAGAGCAGCCCGGAGCAACTCCTCAGGGCTGCATTCTCTGCCTCAGCCACCTTCCTCCTTAACTGATCTACTAAAAATCACACAAAATCGTATCTAATCACTACACCAATTCAACATCCTGTTCACTTACCTTATAAGGGAACTGCGGAGTTCCAGCTCAGTGAACTGGAGTCCCTGCTTCCGAGCTGGTACACATGTAGGGGAGACCCGGTCTACTTTGTGACAAACACAGCCTGGAAGCATCAGAATCGCCAGATTGAGCAAGTGAAGACACCGATTGGGATACATACTGCATGAAGAATATTTATAGGTTTTTCAAATTGAACTGAAATTTAAATTTAAAGGGGAAGCCCATAATTATTTGGCAGATCTATCCAAATGATTTGTATGTCTCATGCCTTTTCCCTACAACAGCGTTACAGGTGAGGGAACGAGCGGTCAGGGAGGCTTCAGTACTTGCTATATTCTCCCAACCATTGGCAGGCCCTGAGTTTGAACCCAGTCAAATTTCTTTTGGCCTTCAGGAATGCTGAGCCTGCCTTGAGGTCTTTTTCGTCTGTGTCTGAATATTTCACCAGCTCAGGATAAATGAATTTTGCTTTGTTTCTGGATGGTGCCACCTCCAGTTAACCATTAGAGGCCAGCACATCTTGGGGAAGCAAGGCTAGGACAGAGGGAGCCTTGCAGCCAAGTCCTTAGCTGTATGTGGCTGGTGCATCTTGCCTTTTCTGATCCTGGTGAGCAAAGAACTCACCATGGATGGCTGTGTGATGTATCCCATGGAAAGACAGTGGTTTTTGCACAAACCAGCCTTTCTCTCAGAGTCCTGATCTGTGCATACTGATGCACACAAACAGAATTGCTGTTGAGGACCACCTGAGGCCCTCAAAAGCTCTGGCCAGGGGTAGACTTCACTTGGCGGAGCAATTCCTTTCTTAGGAACTGGACCCGTGGCACCCCAAGAGGGCTTCCCCCAGACTCTGGGCATAGAGTAGCAAAGTCTTACTGCTCCACACTCTGTGATGGGGCTGATGCGGTAGCACCCCACTTCTAGGGGACCTGTCTGAGTTCCAGGCTCACCCCTGAAGAACTGACTTTGAGACAATTGTAAAGACAATTGTAAAAACACACTACTTGGTAAAAAATCTGTTTTCATTGTTTCCTGTTCTGTAACTGAATACCACAGGCTGGGTAATTTAAGATTAAAAGAAGTTTATTTCTTACATTTCTCTAGGGTGGGAAGCCCATAGTTGAGAGACTACATCTATTGGGGACTTTCTTTTTTTTTTTTTTTTTTTATTCGGGACTTTCTTATTGATAAGGACTCTGAGACATCTCCAGGAAAAGCAGGACATTACATGGAGAGACAGAGTGAGCTCCCGGACCCAGGCCACTTTCTTTTTATAGAGCCACTAATGCTAGCACAGGGTCCCCACCATCATGACCTCATCGACCCCTGCCAGAGACACCCTACCTGAAAATATCACAGTGGGGGTACACTTTCAATATCTCACAGTAGAGATTAAACATCAGCATGTGGAGCCATCCGTTACTAATCCATCAGGTTCCAGAGATGAAACAGTGACCAAGTTGTATCTGCTTGTCTTAATCAAGCTGATGGAAACATATGGATGGACCACTGGGCTTAACTGTCCCAGCAAACGTAACTTGCATATTGGCAGCCAGTTGCCCCTCCTTGTAGGATGCTAGGATGGTCTTTATCAATGACCTGTGTCTTCAAGAAATGGAGAAGAATACTCTTGCATCTTCAATAGTAACATTCTGCAACAGGAAAGGTAAATTTTTTTTCTCTCCTGGTTTATTTATCTTAGTCCTGAGCACTACAGTCACCCAGGGAGAACCAGCTCATCTTTGCTTCATCATTTCTGGCTTACCAAGGGAGAAGCTGGATTCAGCGAGATCTCTTCGGGTATGTATGTCGCATATGTACATAAACAGATTTTGTTCTCCTAGTCTAAGCCCTTTCTCAAGGCCAGATATTGTTGGCATCAGCACTGGAATACTGGGCTTCTCTAGGAAAACCAGGGTGGGATGCAGCTACGGAGAATGGAACTCAGGTTATGAATTATACCAACCACGAGGTCCTCCGGGGTTTCAGGTATCTGCCCTTCTGCAGATATCCCCCTATACCTGGGTTTCTGGCTTCTGTGCCGGGAGAGGTGTTCAATGTCTGCCACACTTTAGTAGGTAAGCACAGGTGTGCAGGTCCTCTGCTGCCTTAGGTGATATTACAGGCCAAATGTCACTTGTCCAAAATGAAAGAGCAGTAAGTGTTTTAAGATTTCACACTTTATAAAAAGAGATTGAAATATTTAAATATACACACACTTAGATAGAGATTGCTTGGGGCTGCCACCCAAGTCTAGACACAAGAGTCATTTGTATTTCTTGTTCATTTTTTGTACATAGCCTGGAGCTAGCTTATTTTCCTTCCTTCCTTCCTTCCTTCCTTCCTTCCTTCCTTCCTTCCTTCCTTCCTTCCTTGCTTGTTTGCTTAATTGCTTTCTCCTTTCATCCTCCCTCCCTGTTCCTCCCTCTTCTCTCTCTCCCCCTCCTCCTCCCCTCTCTCCCTTCCTTGTTTCTTTCTCCCTTTTTACATTCTTTGTGTCAGCTTGTAAAAAGGGTAGGATATTAGAACATCCTAGATTTAAATTTTTCAGACTAGATTTGCTCAGTTCATAGCCCCTTAGAATTCCCAGCAGCCAAGCCTCTGCCTTTGGAAGTTGTCTGGCTTCTAGCACAAGAAGGTTGTGCCAACCTCAGGGGCTGAGGTGAAATATCCTAGTGACAAAAGAAGACACATCTGGCCACACTGCAGAGGCAAGGGAGACCATACCAGGACCCCTGAGCAAAGTGTATTCCAGTCAGTGCCCTGGCAGGTAGAGGCTGAGCTACAGCCAGGCAAAGAGAAGGCCCACCCTCAAGTTGATGCATGCTTGAGGTGAATCAGTCAGAAGACTAAAGCCCTGTTCATTATATTATATTATATTATATTATATTATATTATATTATTTTATATTGGCAAGGTAAAGGTTTACAGAAACTGAAAGGGTAGAACTCTGTAGTCTGAGTGAAGACAGGAGGAGCAGGGGGCATTAGTCATGCACCCTTAGGAAGACCTCCCTCCCCCTCACAGACACAGGAAGGATGGAACCTGAGAGGCATGGAGAGTGGCAAGGACACACTTCAGAGCTCCAGCTGGGTGCAGGCCACAACCAGCTGCTCTGCAGAACTGAAGCGAGGTCCCCTGCTCCTGGGCGCCATTGCTTCTTGCATCTTCCTAATCAGAACATCATGTATTCTTAAATCTGCTCTCACTTCTCTCTTTCCTTGGACTCACAGGAGAAGACAGCAGTCAAAGGCTCTGCTCCACCCAGTCCACATCAGGTGGACCAAGGTGGCACCTTGTCAAACCAGGGGACCCTTGGGCCCTGGAATGCATGCTGGTCCCCTCTACCTCCCACTGGCTCTTCCTCTCTTCAAAGCCCATCCTCCTCCACTTCCCTCTTCTCCAACTGCTTATATTATTTTGCCTGTAACAAGATCCCTGCTCCTGACCTCTTCAATAAACCTGTACACCCATCTTTGACTTGGTGAGAACTGGCTTTCCCTCCAGCTTCCCTTGATGCTCTTTCAGAGTATCAGCTGCTCTTTCCACTCTCTGTGGAGCTCACCATCCAAAAGTGAGGTGTGTAATCTTCATTGCTCTATGCTCTATGGGCTGCTTCTGGATAGTGCCCACACCTCCAGAGCATTCCATCTTTGTGTGGATTTCAACTGGTTTTACAAAGAGCAAGCCATTCATAGCTCCCCCACCCCCTCTCTTGTCTTTCCAGACTTCCTCCCTCCAGCTAATGAACTTCCAGGTTAACTCAAGACTTTGGCTTATAGCCTTCATGGTGTGTAGCTCTGTAGATGATAACACTGCGGTGGACTGATTATGTAATCTCAGGTGACTGAGATCACACACGGGTGGCCACACCACACAACTGTGATCATAAATTCAAGTTTCCCCTTCTCAACACTGAGTCTTCCTCAGGGAATGCTAGCTTTGTCACCCCAGGAAAGCAACTCTTCCACTGCTCTGGATACACCCTTTGCTCTTGGTGTGTGTGTGTGTGTATGCACATGCATAGGTGGGTATACATACCTATTCTAGAGAAAAATAACATATTTGTTATCTTGTTGACTTAAATGTAGCACAGTAAGTTGCAATTTGTTAGAAAGGAACAAATCCTTGTTCTGTGAAAACATTTTGCTATTAATAAATACTAAATAAAATTAACAAAATTCTGAAGCCATACACCCTTCCCTGTAGAAGGAATATATGGCTAAAACAGAGCATTTTAAACATAACTCTGTCCACTATGGAATAATATCACGCCAATGCTTCACATTCTGTTTAGGAAAGTGAAGAAATTTGCCTTGAAATGGAGGTGTCAGTGGCCACATTCCAGGGACACTCACCTCAATGGATACTTAATGGCTGCCAACCTTTCTTGTCTGTGGCTATGCACCCTCTACCAATGTCTCTATATGGACATCCCCTCTCTGATGGTGTGGGCTGCTCCTGTCTATCTCTTATAATCAACCCAAGAAAGGATTTGGACTCTAACCAGAAAATCCAGGATTGACTCTTCATTTCAAAATTCTACCTTGACCATGCCCTCAGAGCTCTTTCTTGGTTTATGAGCTAACATTATCAGGCCCACGGTTAGGATGTGTATGAGGGGGCAGGAATTATTCAATCTGTTGAACTCTCTGTAAAGAGTTTTTGAGGTAAAATTAAAGCCCACACAAACTGGCTACCTTATCTTATATCTCAAGAGTGACCCTAGACTCAGTTGGGTGCAAACTTATGTAGATTCTCCTTACCTATAGAGAAATAGTAAAATAATGTAACAATTGGAGTTTGCTTATGTTACTTGCTAAGTTTTCATTCCATATTACTAAAATTTTGATTACATTGGAATGATATACAAGGCTGGGGTGAGGACCCTCCAGCAGCTGTGGGCAGGCAACCTCTCCAGCCCAACTTACTGGATGCTCTAGATGAGTTTCGTCAGTGTGATTTACCAAAGGCAAGCTGGACTTCAGGAAGCACTTGTACCCTACAAGCCTTTTGGTTTAACAAGCACATAGAATCAATTTCATGCTGACTTTGAACAACTAAGAGGAAAGAACTGAGCTTTTCTCGGTAGGAAGGCTTTCAGAATGTAAGAGAACACAGGAAGTGAGGTGGTTTTCTCTATTCTTGAAAAGTATAACCCTGAGGGCTTATGTGGTAGGTAATTCTTGCTTCCCACTCAGCAAACTTGCCCCTAGGTATTGTTAGTATAAGCTTGCCTGCCTCGTGATGGTGACATGGGAAGGAGGAAGAGAAGGAAAAGACACCATATTGAGTACTCAGTAGCAGCAAGCTGTATCAAGTGCTTGATAACTATCAAACCACGTGCAGCAATCTATTGCCACTCCAAAGTTAAGGAAACAGAAGAGAAACCAGGCAACTCCTCAAGGTCCCATAGCCCAGGAACATGTAGTGGTGGGGATTCTGTCCCAGCCTATCCAACGTCTCAGTTAGGTCCAACCTCTTTATTAGGCTGCTGTCTTAGTAACTTCTTAGTGTGATACAGTGACCTATCATAGTCTGCAGGATGCTTTATGCTAGTCTTCAACAGTGCAGGAATAAAAAGTGAATTCTCAGAAGCTGGGTTGGCTGGAGCTTGGGGTTAAACCCAGAGAATAAAGATGTTAAGCGAATGCTGTGTTACTAAGCAACGTTCTCAGGCCAAGTATAAAATGTCTAAACTTCTTGATGTAGACAGGTGGAAAATGGAAACTATCTAATAATGTCTTCGGATACTATGAAACACATGTTAACCCCATGTCCTGCTATTCTGCCCACTCTGAATGTTATAGCATCCTGCAGGGTGGTCATCTATCCATCATCTGCCTCCTGGTGTCTGCATCTCTTTGAACTTGCCTCTAGGTAGCTGCGATGGTTTGTGTATGTGTGGCCCAGAGAGTGACACTATTTGGAGGTGTGGCCTTGTCAGAGAAGGTGTGGTCTTGTTGGAGGAAGTGTGTCACTGTGGACGTGGAATTTAAGACCCTCATTTTAGTTGCCTGGAAGCCAGTCTCCTTCTAGCTGCCTTCAGAACAAGAAGTGGGACTCTCAGCTCCTCCAGCACCATGCCTGCCTGGATGCTGCCATGTTGATAATAATGGACTGAACCTCTAAACCTGTAATCCAGCCCCAATTAAAAGAGTTGTCTTGGTCATGGTGTCTGTTCACAGCAGTACAACCCTAAGATTGTCTGCTGGGACCTGACATCTCCAGAGATCTAGCTTCAGGAGAGATAAGTGTTACATAAAGATATGGATCTTTGTGGAAAGGGTCTTTGATTGGTACTCAGAAACCTAGCTTGGGTTCTGAGTCCCAACCCAAACACCCTGGCTTTATTTGGTATTCTGGAGTGAACGAAGCATACAGCATCTGGCCCCCACCCCTCAAAGTGGCCACTGCTTCTGAAAGTCCATGCTCACTGGATATTTCACAAGCTGCTGCTGATGGTTCTTATGCAAGTGTGATGGTTAGCTGTTTGTTTTGTTTTGTGCCAACTCAACACAAGCTACAGTTAGCTTGTTAGTGGTAATTGAGATAATGTCTCCACCATATCTCTATGCCGGCAATGCCACCCCTGGGCAGGTAGGTGGTCCCAGCTCTTATAAGAAAGCAGGCTAAGCAGACTAAGCAAGCTGTAGGGACCAAGCCAGTAGGGAATGTTCTTCCTGCACCTCTGTACCACTTCCTGCCTCCTGGTTAATCAATAGAATATGACTTTTAAGATGAAATAAACCTTTTGCGTCTCCTAATTGATTTGGTTACTGTTTTATCAGAGCAACAGAGAAGCAACTTAAGGCAGCAAGTGAAGCCCCAGCACTCTGATTTCTAGCTGCAGTGTCCCCACTGGCTGATGAGACCGGGTGCTGTCCACAATGCCCAGTGCCATTCAGACTACATAATCCTGCTTCTTTCATAATCTCTTCTGCAAAGTCTCTATATAAATGCTATGCCCCTTTAAAACTGTGCATTATGTCTTATCTTACTGTACTGCTTATTTTTTTTGTTTTGTTTTTATTTTTTTTTTTTTGTCAACTCGACACAAACTAGAGACACCTGAGAGGAGGAAAGCTTAAGTGAGAAAGTGCTGTCATCAGATTGGCCTGTGAGCAAGCCTGTAGGGCATTTTCCTGATTAGTGATTGATGTGGGAGGGCCCAGCCCACTGTGGGCGGGGTCATATCTGGGCAGATAATCCCGAGACATTTAAGAAAACAGGCTGTAGACTTGCTGTGGCTTGATATTCCAGGACAGGTTGATGCCCATGGGAAGTGTCCCCTTTTCTGGGGAGAAGGGGTGGAAGGTGGGAGGGAGGGAAGAGAAAAGGGAGGAATTAGGAGGAGGGGGGGAGGGGAAGTTGCAATTGAGATGTAAAGTGAATAAATGACTTGGTCAATAAAAAAAGGAAGAAAAGGAAAGGAAAAGAAAAAGGAAAGGAGAAGAAAAAGGAAAGGAAAGGAAAGGAAAGGAAAGGAAAGGAAAGGAAAGGAAAGGAAAGGAAAGGAAAGGAAAGGAAAGGAAAGGAAAGGAAAGGAAAGGAGAGGCCAGCAAGCTAGCTGAGAAAGCCATAAGTAGTAGCAAGCCAGAAAACAAAGTTCTCCAATGCTCTCTGCTTCAGTTCTTGCATCCAGGTTCCTGCCTTGAGCTTCTGCTCTTGATTCCCTTAGTAATGGACTATATAACCTGCAAATTAAAATAAACCTTCTTCTCTCTATGTAAATTTTGGTCATGATGTCTGTCACAGCAATGGAAAGAAAACCAGTACATATGCAATTGTTTTTAAATTTCTTTATGTTTGGTGTTTGGTTGTGTTTAATCTAGGGCCTTGCCCATGGGAATAACACCCTGTGCCACTGAGTCAAGCCTCCAGCTAGGGCCTTTTCCCTCATGAGCGGGAATGGGAGCATGTGTGAATTAATAGTGTATAGATTTCAGAAGTCAAAAGATGGTGGCCTGTGTCTCCCTCTATTGATCTCCATTTTATTTCCTCAAGATAATGTCTGGCACTGAACCTGAAGCTTGCTGTTTTATTTTGTTTTTGTTTTTTTTCAAGCTAGAGCCCTAGTTACCCCTTCCCACACATACATACTCCAGAACTGCAGGTTCCAGGCTACAGGTATGTGTGGTGATATCTAGTTCTTTAACATGGGTACCAAGGACCTCATGCTTGCACAGCCTCAACTACTGAATTGTAAGAGTTGGTCTATCACTTGAATTCACTAATAGAGTTATATGAAATCTATAGATACCTTTACATAGAAAGAAAACAAAAGACAGAGTCATAGGAATTACCCAATCTAAGCAAGAGAGAGGAAAAAATATAATATTCAGGTCACCAGAGCACTAGAAGGGAAGATGGGAAGATTGGACCCTGACAGGAAAAAAAAAAAAAAAAAGGAAAAGAACAGAAAGAATGAGTGCTGAAAACATCCCAAATTTTGAAAAAAAAAAAGCACAAACCTAAGAAAGTTAAAATATATGCAAGTAACATTGTATAGACTTAACAGCTGTATTTAGGGACATATAATTATATACATATACATGTAGCAACCAATAACAATTAGTAAAAACAAGAGGTTGTGAGTTTGAAGTGGAGTAGGGAGGGCCATATAGGAAGGTTTGGAGGAGGGAAAGGGAAGGCAGAAATGTTGTGATTATATTATTATCTCAAGGCAGATGCAGGTGGTAGTGGCAGCAAACATCTTCAATCCCAGGACTCAGGTGGCAAAGGCAGGAGCATCTCTGTGAAATTGAGGCCTGCCTGGTCTACACAGTGAACTGTCTCAAAAGACAAAACAAAACATCAACAACGAAAAACAAAAAGGAAGAAAGAATAGAAGAAGAAAAAAACAAAACCGAAAGCAGCACTCTGGCCAGCCTGATCTAGACAGTTCTTCATCGAGACTCCCTAGATGAGTCCAGCTTGTGTCAAATTAGCAATTAAAGCCAGTCAGCGGCCGGGTGGTGGTGGCGCACGCCTTTAATCCCAGCACTTGGGAGGCAGAGGCAGGCGGATTTCTGTGTTCGAGGCCAGCCTGGTCTACAGAGTGAGTTCCAGGACAGCCAGGGCTATACAGAGAAACCCTGTTTCGAAAAACCAAAAAAAAAAAAAAAAAAAAAAAAAGCCAGTCAGCACAGAAATACAAATGTTTGGATAAAGATAATAGGCTATTCTGTTTGTGAGTTGTTTAAAACACAATGATGTTTTAAAATAAAAATAAAAAAATATAAAATTATGTATTGTCTAACAGGGTATTCAAGGTCTATAGATGGACCATCCAAGACTATTTCAACATGAAGGTACCTGTGGGGCAGTAGCATTTACATAAATTATCATAAACCACACAGGGAGAAAGTTGGGTGTGTGAGAAGCAAACGTGCACACAAATGTATGGAGAGCTAGAGAATAGTTTCTTTTAGAGATGACAGAAAACAAAAATGGAAAAAGAATAGAAAGTAAACAGAAAGTTAGTAAAATAATAGAATTAACCCCAAACATAAAGGCTTATATTGTATTAACATCAATAACTTATAAATTATCTAATCATATTAACAAAAATGATGGAAGTTATCAGAGAGCACATGCAGATGTGCTCAGGTGCACACATATACATGGCATCTTAGTTTTTTGTTTTGTTTTTCCTGGAACACAATGTCACTGTATATTCTCAGACTTCCTTTGAACTTCCAATCTTTCCGCCTCAGCCTCCTGCATGTTGGAAATACAGATGTGCCCTGCATGCTGGAAATATTGATGTGCCCTGCGTGCTGGAAATACAGATGTGCCCTGCATGCTGGAAATACTGATGTGCCCTGCATGCTGGAAATACTGATGTGCTCTGCCTGTAAGAGTATATGTTTACATGGCATGCTATTTACAAGGAACTTTTCCAGACTATAGTGATGTCAGTAGGTTACATCTAAATAGCAGCAGCAGAAAGATCATCAGCTCTAAGCCACCCTGCATTGTACATGAGACTTGGCTGGGGGTTGGTGGGAAAGAAGAAAAACAAGCAGAGTGGAGAGGTTGTCTGGGATAGAGAAATCCCATGCTGATAAAAGCCAGCTTCCCAGGAGGATGTAGCAAGGGTTACCATGTAAGCCCCTAACAGGGCTTTGCGAGGTACACTGTGAAACCTCACAGACTTGACAAGAAAACATATGAAACACCACAGTTATATTTCAATACTCCTGAGTAATACACAGAAAAGAAGCAATGCTATAAAATGGAATAAACCATCAATCAGACAGATATCAGTGCCAGTTATGGTTCATTCTACCTACACAGTGTATAACCATTTTTTTTTTTGAGATTAGAATATAATTACAACATTTTTCCCATCCCTTTCTAAGCCTTTCCATATTCCTCATCCCCATCCCATTCTCCTTCAAATTCACGGCGTCTTTTTCTCTAATTGCTATTGCACGTTATATATATATGTATATTTTATATATTATATATATATGTGTGTGTGTGTGTGTGTGTGTGTGTGTGTGTGTGTGTATGTGTGTGTGTGTGTAATTATATATATCCCTAAATACACCTTTTTGGTGTATACAGTTTTACTTGTATATATGTTTTCAGGATTGACCATTTGGCACTAGACAACCAATTGACGTGCTCTTCCCTGGAGAAGACCGCCTCTCGGGCTCCCAGCTTTCCTCAGTTGCCCATCATTTTTTCTGTGGGGTTAAGGCCTTGTGTACTTTTCCTGTCTAGTTTAGCCTGTCCATTGGTATCACCCTTGTTCAGCTCACTAATATTCTCTTTGAAAGTAGACTGAAACAGTCAAAAACAGAGATCACAGAATACATGTGAAGAATTATTATGGAAAAACTTCAGACAGAGAGGAGATGAGTTAGAAGTCAGTAGCAGGATAACAAAAGAAATAAACAGATGAACAAAACAAGAGTCTCCAAACATTTGGGAATGAAGCAGCCTTCTGGTAAATAATGTGTGAGCACAAGAGAAAAGTCTTAAGGCAAGGTAGAAAATAATGTCGATAAAATAAATAAGCCAAGCATTTGAGACACCACTAAAGGAGCATTTAAGAACATATAACCTCAAGTGGTTTTGTTGAAAGCAATGGAGCGTTTAGCTTAAGAACAGAATAAATACCATGGCACAAATAAAGAAAGCTGGAAACAGAAAAATTGTATCGAGCGTAAAGAAACCCAAAGCTGATTTTTTTCTTTTTTGGAAAGACCAAAAATATGGATACCATTTTATCAAGATTGACAAGGAAAGTAGGGGAGGGGGCAAAATTCTACATTAGGAATTAATTAGAGATTAGTGCTAATATACCCAGCAACATAAAATATTATGGGAGCTGGGAGTGCTGGGACACAGCCTACATTCTCAGAAGCCTGCAGAACTTAGTGAGACCTTGTGTCAACATTTCAAAAAGGGGCAGGGGCACAGCTCAGTGGTAAAGCACACACCCGTCCTGCGCAAGGCTCTGGGCTTAGTCCCTGCTCTTCCACGATGAGTTATATGAATATTTTAACAACTTAGATGAATGGGCTAATTCCTTCACATGACAAGTTACTAAACTTCACTCAAAATGTAACAGACAACTTAGAGAGTCCCATAACTTTTAAGGAGTTAAACTTGTAGCAAAAGTTGCTAATGACAAGCAAGCGAACAAACAACAAACTATAATACACTCCCAGCCCAGATGTTGTAACTGGAAAATTCTATCAAAGATTTTCAAAGACAGGCCAGTTCTACAATGTCTCACACCAAGAAGAAGAAGCACTTCCCCCTCTACCATGAGGCTGTCCTCCCTCTGCTGCCTAGGCCAGACAGGTGAAAACACTAAAGGGAGACAGAGAGGGAAACTACAGACTAAAACTATTCAGAAGTGTAGATATAGAAATATTGTTAAAGTGTATCCAATAAGTGTATAAAGAATACACACAATATGCAAAGTCAAAGGCTAGCTCAGTACTCCCAAATCAATCAACAGAACCCACTAACTCAGAAACCTTCAGAAGAAAAACCACATGATGGGACCTTGAGCGTTAGCTCTCTGGTTTGGAGCACTAGCTATTTTTTTCAGAGAACTAGGGGTTCAAGTTCCAACACCCACATGGCAGCTCACAACCATCTAAAACTCTAGTCCCAGGAGACCTGATGCACATATGTGGTGTCCATGCAGGCAAAGCACCCGTATATTAATAATTAAGTTAATAACAATTGATTAATGATGAATTAATAAATGAGTAAAATTAATAACCAATAATTAATAGTATAAATATATGATAAAATAAAAAATAATAAAGATAAGAAATAGAAATAAAATGATAAATATAAACAATAAAGAATAAATGTAAATGATAAAATAATGAAAACATAATAAAGTAGTAATAGTAAATAATAATAGAAGAATAATAGTAAATAGTTACAATAATAAACAAAAAAAATAAATGAGTGAATAATTAAAATTAACAAAACATGGTTATGTCAAATGATGGAGAAAAATCATTTGACAAGATTCCCCATTCACCTATGATTAACTCAGCAAACTAGAAATGGAAGACGTATCTTCAAAGTCATATGACAAGAACATCTAAAATCACCCCTGCAGTGAGCATCAGAATGGGGTAGGAAGACATCCAATGCCTCCCTGCAGACCCATGCAAGGTAGACTATCTTATTCTCTCATTGCATCAGACTCCACGCCTCAGCCAGTGCAACAGAAACCCCAGGAGGAAGCAGTGTGCATGCTCTGCATGATTCAGACAAGTTGCATGCTCTGGATATTTTTCTCTTGTGGAAGGAAATCTCACCAGGTGGTCTTTATGCAGAAGAACATGATGCAGTGACAAGGACAGCAAGCTTTTAGAGATAATATACAATAAAATGCCATGGCACCAAGGGTCCATGCCTTTAATCCCAGCACTTGGGAGGCATTGGCAGGTGAATCTCTGAGTTTAAGGCTAGCCTGGTCTTCAGAGTGAGTTCCAGGGCTACACGGAGAAACCCCATCTCAAACCACCCCTTCCCCCAAAAAAACATAAACAGTGAAAGCAATAAAAATCCTTATTTTATTTTTAGTCAGCATAAAGAAAGAAGGAAAGGGTTAAGCTTTCTTGGTTTGGATTGATGGACAAGGTGCTTAGTGTGGCTTGAAGCTTACATTTTTATACTTTGCCTAAATCTTTTAAAGTGCAACGCCATGGTAACAGCAGTGTTGTGCCTTTTTCTCTTTAAACAAACTTAAAAGTTCTATTTTTGACGGGAAAACAATGATGGAGTGCAAAACCACGCTTATCTGCTGTTCTCGTTTAAGTGTGTTCAGAGGATGCTGCACAGTTGGCACGGAAGCTGGCGACTCTGGAGGCCCAGATCTGGTTCTTTTTCTGGATGGAATTCTGGCCCCTTTGATGACTGTGTGACCTTGGACAAGTTTCCTGACCTCTCTGCCTTGCAGTTTCCAAAGCAGAAAATACTAGTCAGACCTACTGCGCACGCAGGTTGTCAGAGCAATGGAAGAGGGAGCTGAGGTGACAGGCCTAAAAGTCTGACATAGACAGAGTAGTAAATCTTAGTAGTCACTATTGGTCACCTGCTGAGACACCATCTAAACCAGAGACATGACTCACAGAGAGAGACTGGGGAAACATAATCAAAAATTCTATTTTGAAAATCCATAGTTGAACCAGTAAGGTTACTCAGTTAGTAAAGGTGCTTCTGACATAACCCTGGTAGCCTGACTTTGATTCTTGGAATCCAAAAGTGGAAAGAAAGAACAGACTCCATAGAGTTGACCTCTGATCTCTACGTGTTTGTCATGGTGCACAAAGCTATGCATACATTGTGTGTCATACACCATAATAAACAAATGAAATCAATCAATAAAACAAGCAAAAGAAGATTCATAGTCATGTTGGGCCAGTACATATGATATCGCCTGTTCATAGGACTATGTCAACTAGAAGAAAGACATATAGATAGATTTAGAGAATACATATTTTTAGGGACAGCAAGCACAAGCTGTAAGAGGGCCTCTATAACCCTCAAACCCACTAAATCCTTAAACTCCCTAAAGGATGATTGTCTTTCTGTGGCAGGATGCTGATTTCAGGCTGCTGACAGTCAACATCCCTAGGAACAAAAGTTCAATCATATGGCATCTAAGAACTGTGGGAAAAACTGGCAGACCGCAGTAGCAGGCCCCAGGCCCACGCTGCAGCGGCCCGGAACCTTCGAGGTGGAGGCTACCTGGAGGCTTCCAGGCAGCCTGTGTCACATGCCGGAGGAAGGTCCCTGGTTCCAGTGGCTGGAGGCTTTGGCGGCGGCAGGCCCAGCAGGCCCCAATGATACGAGGAAGTCCTTGGTTCCAAAAGGCTTTATTGTCATGGTGGATGGTAGATGGATCTGGATGTACCCCCCAAACTCAGGGCAGACCTGGGTTAAGTAGGGAGGGAGAAAGGGGGAGGTTCTGGGGAGGAATGGTTAATTGGCTCCACCCTCTGACCTTCATTAGTATGTAAATCTCTAGGGCCTGAGGCCTGTAGTTACACCCTCTACCTGTGCTCTTTGGGAGGGGCTGTAATGGTCTACGTGACTGAACAATGTAGGTCCATGGAGACTGGACTGCTTTTCAGGACCCTGAGTTCTGGGAGCGTGGCCGAACTCCTGCCGTTTCTCCCTTGGAGTCTCGGGGTTCTAGGTCCATGCCCAGCCAAGAACCAGGATACCCTTACGCAGTCCCACAAAGAACCATGAAGACATTTGAATGCAGAGGGATTATGAAAACGCTGTACGTAGACCTCACGAAATGAACAGTGAGCAGTTTAAGTAGCTGGATGGGCTAAACCCCTTTGTGAAAGCATTGGACAATAAGATTTCTCTTGTTCTTTTAAGGCAACAACCATACAAATTTTTGTTTCCTTCTGTTGAAATGTATATTCATAGAAATTTCCTCCACATTTGAAAGCTTGCTCTATAGATGGTGATGTTTTCTGGGGAGGTTAGTTGGTGGGCCTTGCTGGGGTCTGTCACTGGGGACCAGCTTTGAGAACTAAAAAGCCTCACCCACTTCCGGTTTGTTCTCTCTGCTTTGTGCCTGGAGTTGAGGATGTGACTCTCAGCTCCTGCTCAAGCCACCATTCCCACCCGCTTGCCCTACCTCCCAACTATGGTGGTATCTCATCCCTTGGGAGATGTAAGAGCAAATAAGCCATTCCTTCTGTAAGTCACTGTGACTATTAGGTTTTATCACAAGTTAACAGTAACTAATTCAGGGGGAGTGGGAATAAGCCATGAGCTAGATTTAACCAGACCTGTGTTCTTTGTCAAAGTTGAGATTTCCCTCCTCATCTAAGACTAAGATAGAAAGAGCTGCCTGGATCTTCAAGCAAGGAGTGGGTTGGAAGCTTCCAATTCTGTAGCCAATGAGACTGACTCCAGAGCAGACCACTGCCTAGTCAGCCAGGTTCACTTATGCCACAGAGGAGGCCAAAAAAATCCTTGACGCCTTTTTGACATTATCTGCAGTTTCCAGCAACAGTTCTGCTGATAAAGGGTAATAGGAGACAATGCTCTTTACTGAGCTGTTAGCACTGCTGTCAGATTTTTCCCCAAATCTCCTGAAATTAGGAAGTTCTCAGCTTTTTAGTGAATAAAACAGAGTCCTTAGCTGTGAGTCGCTGTCCTATCACAAGTCCCACCTGGGTTTTGGGGGTTCACTGTATCAGACTGATCCTGTCCTTCTGAAGGATTCAGGCTAGTGGATTTACCATTCTTTGCATCATCTCAAGGTACCCTCATCACTGGATTCTCTGCCTCAGAATGAGTCCAAGGTCAAGACTTCAAAAGAAGTAACAGTAATGGGATGTTCTTTAGCAGAGAAGAGGAGACTCAAGCATGGCAGAGTATATCACCACCCTTGAAAAGATGCAAGGCACAAAGTGCTAAGAACCTCCAAAGAGAGCTGGAATATGGGGAGCCCACATGTTTAAACTCTAGTGCATTAGTGGATTTTCTACTCTTGGTGTTGGGGTAATACCACCCCCTACCCCAAAATTTTGCTCCTTTACTGAGCAAATTGAATCCCTACAGCTTACATCAAGTAGGGGAAATCGAATGGAGCCCCAGTGATGGCTACAAGGTCTCAGCCATCTGTTTCAAAATAGAACAGAATTCTACCCAGCTGGTAATGATTTTCAATCCCGACCCCTGCAGAAAGGCGTGAGAATGCAGCCCAGTGTCCATTTCTTGTCCAGGGCACCAGGCTGTGCTTCCCTCTCAGGGTGACATGGATGTTATGAGGCTTTTTCATTTTATTTTTAATTTTGTTAGTAACCACAAGCCACACTGTTCCGGTATTTTGAATGCAGCATTTATAAATTGAAAATAGAAGAGGGTACAGAATGTGCAGTTTCTAGTTCATTGTTCCACGTCTTTAAAAAAAAAAAAAAAAAGCACCATACAAAGGAAAACTCTACATTCTTTAAGGTAGCAGCAATCATGGCAGTCTCTGCAACTTATAATGAAGGATAAGTATAAGATGTTGGGCCCTTATCTGTCTTAGCCATGACCATGACAAGATAGGAGGCAGCTTAGCTCTTATAGCCTGCAATTGAGATGTATAGTTTCTTACCTGATGCAAGCCTAGTTGTGTTCCTCAAAAAGATATGTTGGCATTCCAACCCAGAATCTGTGAATGTGACATTGCTTGGATCTTTGGAAGTTTAATCCAGTTAAAACAGAGTTGTTGGAATGAACCTTAATTCAGTAAGAAGACAGCCACAGAGACACATGTGACAAGGGGTGCTGAGATTTAACTGACGTGTTTCCCTGCCAAGGAACCTCAAAGACAGCTGGTCATCGCCAGAAACATGGGAGGCACGATCAGACCTACCCTCCAGAAAGAATCAACAATGCCAATGTTGACTCCAGACTTCTGGCCTCCAGACTGTGAGCAAATAAATTTACTGATTGTTCTAAGCCACCCAGTTTGTGAGACTCCATTATCACAGCCTAAGAAGTGAATCTACCACCTTCAGGAAAACCTGTCCACAAAGGAACTCTGTGGAATATCATGCATAAAATTTAACAAAAACACTTAACCTGACAACTGTTATAAATATGAAAAATATTATCACGTGGAGATAGTTGATGTTATAGTGGGGGGAGCTAGACCACTTTGATGGAGAAAGTAAAAGATTTATCACAGAAATGTTGGGTTCCTATTCAGAACAGACCCACAAGATCCAACAGTGGGGAAACTGTGGCCAGCAAACCAAACCAGGAGATTCTGTTGCTGGGCAGCCCCTGAATGGAGAGTAGTTCTCACATCTTTGTAAGGTGTGACTTGATTCACATGAGCTGTTCCTATTTAGTCCCACTGCCTCCTGCAGAGAGTTAAGGGACTACTTGGTCACTGACTTCCCCGTAGTCCTGAACTCCTGTCTTCTGGATGGGACATCCCTTTCCTTGACTCACTGGACCCATTCATCCCAGCTGATTGTGGCTTGAGAATGATGTAGACCAGACTGGCTCTAGGTCCTAGATCCTCAAATTCCCACCCTCATGTCCACCCACCACATGACACAGAATGAGACTTGTGCAGCATGGGGATTAGTAAACTAACCTCCCTCCCCCAATCCTCCCTTTCTGTCTCTGCTCCCAGAGGTGGCTCTTCCCCTAGCAAATGTTCAATCCAGCTTCTCCTCTCAGCGCAGGCGTGTTGTCAGCTCTAGTGATTCATTCCTACTCTGGTTGCGGCCTTTCTCATCCTTTCTGCTCACCTTTCCTCTCCATCTGCAGCCCTGCAGTATGTGAGGACTGCGGCCACCCCCTCACACTTACCTTTATTGGGGTTGGCTGAGTCCTTCTTAAGATTCCCAGTGCCATGTCTGTAATCTGATTCAGAAGCCACCACCATCTCTAGCTTATTCTCACAGTCCAGACCAGCAGCTTTTGCTTTGCTTGGGAACCCTGGATGTGACATGTTTACCTTCTCTGGGATTCTATGAGTGTCATGGTAATGAAATCACAGTCACCGGTGTCTTTAAGCTGATAGCTTTAAGGGGCAGAAGTGTGTTGCAGTGCTGATAATAACTATATAATTAGTTCATCTAGGCGTTTATACACATATGCCAGGAAATGCCAGTTTGGCTTTGAATTCTTGTGTAAAGACTGTGGCCACTCTGGAGTGTCGTGGCCACCTTCTAGCCAGCTCCACGGCGCTTCACTATGCAGTGAAGTGAGCCTTCTCTTGAGAGACCTATGTCCATGTATTCTCTGGTATTTCTTGTGTTTTTCCTTCATTAGGCAGCTAGGCCTCTGTTAAACGTGAGGGAAAGGAAAACTAGCAAAAAGCCAGCTACCAGAGGAGGCATATTTTTAGCTTTTGAGTCCCAAATCCCAGGTTGTGTGGTCATAAACCAAAGATGTAAAAGATTAGATGAGAAGCTAGAATCCTTTTTCTCCAGGCCAGACTCTTCAAATCACAGAAGGAGAAGGGCCAGGGAAGCCTCCTTGGGAAGGATGCTCCATCTCTCACCACCTGCTCCATGGTCCAGTCACCCTGGGTGGGACAGCAAGACAACTACCAGATAAGGTAGGAGGTGACAGCATCTTATGTCGTCTCTATCCCTGGGGTTTAGATGAGGACACCCTCCTACTTGACTAAGATTATATCTCCATAACTAAGCCAAATTGGCATTCAAAGTAGAGATTAAAGAGAGTTACAGAGAAATAAGACAAGTTGCATTTTTTACACAGCTGAGTGTGGGGTCTCTGAGTAGCCACAGAGTCACTGTTTCTAGCCTATTCAATAATGCTATGGGGCTATTTTTTTTTTTTTTAGCTATCCACATACTGTAGCCTTTGAGTACAGAGTATAAAAATTGCTTTTCTAGCTGATAATTAAGAACAGAGGAGCCTTAGCAGACAAATGGGGAGTGAATACAGAAAAAAGGTATTGCATTAGTATTAATTCTAAGAAGTATTATCTATAAAGAGCCCACTCTCCGAGGCACAGCCCACTCTGTCCTATAAAAAAAAATCTTTATTCTCCTACGAGAGAGTGTCTTGTGAGGATATACTTACATTTTGTTTGGCGGACTAGTCGCGTCCTGTTCCCTTCCCTCTGAACTCTAACTTGGAATAAGCCCTTATGAAACGGAGTCTGCTCACCAAAGGAGTCATTCAGCGTGTTGCTGTGCAGAAAGCTGCCTGTGAATCAGGTTGCTGTCATGGAAATCATGCTTTGTGGCAAGTATGTTATGAATGGTCACTCATAAAAACCGTGCCAGCACGGATGTCACCGCAGTCATCTCAACCTGCTGTGAACCTGTCTGTGATAAATCCTGGGAAAACCAACGAGTGCTATCTTTAGTACCCACACCGACTTACTGGCTCGCGTCATTCACAGCTCTAAAAATACAATTTATATCATCGAATTCCTCAAATTCCGTCAGTGCTTCCACTCTGATTTAAGTGGCATTAAAGCAAGGGTCATTAGGCTGAGATGCCCAAGGCTACTGACCAATGCCCCCTGGGGTATTAGCTGTCTATCAGATGGAGTGTGTTGTTTATCAGTCTCAGACTGATGGTCAGACGGCTTGGGATTGTCAGCCTGAGAGAGAAACTTTCAATGACAGTGTGTAGTACGTTCTCTGTAGAGCTGGTACAGAGGGAGTCATATAATTTAAGGTCCAATTCGGAACACTCTGTGAAGAGATGCAGGAGCCATTCATGCATGTCAGGAGAGAGGCACGCACTCAGACTGCTTTGTCTGAACCAGTAGTTCTCAACCTGTCGGTGTTGAACCCCTTTGAAGGTCAAATGACCCTTTTATAGGGGTAGCCTAACACTATCAAAAACACAGATATTTACATTATGGTTTCTAACAGTAGCAAAATTGCAGTTATGAAGTAGCAACAAAAATAACTTTATAGGTGTAAAGCGAGGGTGTCACCACAACATGAAGAACTATATTAAAGGGTCACAGCATTAGGAAGGTTGAGAACCACTGTTCTAAACCAACAAGGCTTCTTAGTATAGCTCCTAGGGAGAACCTGCTAGAATTCTCTCAGGTATAGGCTCACTTCCTGACCCCCTTCTCTGTGAACCAGCAGGGGCAAGAAGAGAGTCTTTTGACTACTTTTAATTTTCTCCTGTGGTCCACTCAGCCACTTCTATATTTCTGGGGACACTCAGTTGCTGCTTCTGACAGTAGTTGTGGTGTGACTGTCTGGGTACATGCCAAGACAAGACTGGGTTTGGTTCTGGAATGTTGCTTTCACAGTGAAGGGTTAGAAGTTAGGGCAGGAAGTTATAGCTGCAGGAGCCTGGAGAGAAAACCCCCACCGGAAAGGAGAATTAACGCAGTGAGTCACTTCTTGTGGACAGTCAGTGCTCCAAGCTCACTGTTCTCTACGAGTAAAATGAGGCACTTGGGTCTGTGGGCCTGCCTGACCTAACCAGAATTGCCTGCAGAACTTTCTGACACCTCTGCCTGCTGTAAGAGATTGTATTCAATCTCTTAGCACTGGGTGTAGTCTTTACTGAGCACTTTTAGACAGGAACAATTCCAGGGTCCACACCATAAGCCTCTGTGGGATAGTCTGAGCTGGGAGAATGGCTTTCATGAGACTCCTTAGCAGGGGGTCTGTCACAGTTGAATTGTTCTGAAACACAGCATTCCGGCAGGGTCAGCTCACTTCTACCTGTGAGCAAAGTGGTACTGAGAAGCAGTCTCTCCTAGGACCACACAATATATTGCCTTAGCTGAGGGCAGAGGCTTAGTAAATCTGAAGCATGTTGACATAACCAATGGCCTCGACATTTTGATGTAATTAAAACTGGGTACCCACAGACACAGTCACCACATACATATACACGCAGACACATATACACATACATACCACACATACACACATTTATACATACCCTATACACACAACCATACACACATCACATATATACATATCACACACACATCGCACATATGAACACCAAGCATATACCACACATACACCACAAAACTACTGCACATATCACAAATAAACACACCAAGCACATATCACACACATGCATACACATACACACACAAACACACACACACACCGTAGACACATGTGAACATATACACATACCGCGTACATACGCACATGCATATCCCTTAGCCCCTGCTTTTTCCAGAGTCTAGTTTGATGTCTTGTATTGACAAGGGTCAGATTTAAAATATTGTCTTGACAGAATCTGCCATTAATACATGTCTTATGCAGTTTAGGACCCCCTCCTATGACATAAGTGACTTGAAGAAAAATTATGGATATAAAAATATAAATTAATGAGTAAACCCCTCCTCACCAGCTGTGCTCCAGGGGTTCTGGGCTTGGTTACCAGCTTCTCGATGTGCAGCGATTTGATTGGTATGTAATGCTCTCTCATTTTTCCTGATAGGGACGGCTAAGCACGTTATGTTCTCTCTCCCAGTTGGCAGCTCAACAAAGGCCAGCCATAAAAACCTCCACTTGTGTAATAAACTGTTGTACAATCTACTGCTTATGAACAAGGTCCCTGAAAATGTGCAACCTTTCTGCACGTTAAACACAAAACAGATGGAGGTTTGAAAATAACTTTCTTCTTCAGGGGAGGGGAAAATCCAAGAGGGAAAGAGAAGCTCAGGAGTCCTAACCAGAGGCTGAACTCTGCCCTAAGTTGAGGGGCAGCTCCATACCTGGGGGAGCCTATCAGGCAGCTGGACTCGGGAGGCTTCAAGGAAACTGGAAACACGTTCCTGGATCTTCCAAGCCAAGCAGGTAATGCAGGCGATCCAGTGAGTCCCTTGAGCCTATTTTTGTAAACTTCACAAGTACAGTGGTGCTTTGGGGCTCTGCTTCTCAATCCCTGTAGAAATGTTGCTAGACATACAAACATTCCTGCCTGGCTGTTACTCTTATGTTCTATTTGCTTTTATTTATTTGTTAACCTTACATATGAGAAAGCAAATGTATATAATCACGGAATAGAAGAACTGATAGAACCAGGAATGTAATGATGTATGTGTCCTACACACATGTATGTGTTCATCGTTGTCTATTATATTTTGGGGGGAACTTTAAGTACTTCTGTCAAAATGCACATTTATCACATATCTCTTCTGTGGAAGTGACCACAACTTGCTATTAACCAGAGCTGAACGCCCTCTGATATACCCATGCTGGCTTTTGAAAGTGGCACATGTGTTCATACCATGGAGTCCAAATTGGAGGAGACAGTTGTTTTATATGATGTAATGATATGCACAGAGGTCTCTTCCCATATGAGATCTTGTGAGGGAGGAAGAGGTACCGTCAGTAAGAACATTGTACCCCATGATTGAGGGCAGGAGACTTCTAACAGTCAGCATACAGTCAGGAAGATAGAAGGCACACTAGAATTCCAAACAAGCAAGATCTAACCTGAGACTTGATTGTTCAGATGTTGGAAGACCAAGAGAGGAAAAAATGGGGAAGAGGGTACCATCCCTGCGTTGCTGAAATAGAGAGATGTGAGGTACAGAAGGACTGGTGTTTACTAGAAGGAATGTAGCTGTTATGGATAGTCTCTCAGGAAGCAATAGAACATTCTAGAAATGTTGAGAGAATCTGGCATCTCTATCTAGAGAAATATTGACTAGGAAAACCCAGTCCATATTCTCTACAGCAACACCAAAAGATAAGACTCAGCAGCAACCTAAGATAAACCACAGGAGGAGGGTTTTGGAGATAGGCAAGGGGGGCATTGACACATGGTTCAGTTTTAGCTGGAGACTTCTGCAGGTAGAATGATGGAACAGTTCATCTGAGAACAAAGCTGGTAATAAGTGTCTAGCAGGTGTGTAGCATATACACCATGAACAAACACGCTGACCAGAGGACGAGTCATGGCATCAGCATAACAACATGGGAATGGTGGTATGGTAAGCCAAGTCCACGTGAACTCTCCAAGACAGGGCGACAAAGAGAAGAACTGAGCTCCAGGGCTAGCGTTTCCCAGAAGTGAGAAGGTATGTATGGAGCCAGACTTAATATTTCAGGAAACCAGCTCACATCAGTGACCAACACTGGAACCTCTCAGTCTAGTCTAACTGATTCTGTAGGAGTTAATCAGTTAGAGGGAAAGAGAGAGAGTGACAGAGCCATTGTACTAGATCACATAGCTGCTCAATATCCGAGTGTATGCAGCCATCAGCTGGAGCACTGTAGCCAATAACTGTAGCATATATTTTTATTTAACTGTTCCTATTCCAAACATGTTTAAGCCTCCTGTAAATGATGGGAGAGGTAAAAAAAACAAACATGGCATTCTGAGTTTTACCTTTTGATTGGAGTGTGGTTATGCTAAGTGAGCAGCCAGGTCTACTTAGCAGCAAATCAAGAAGTTGCAGGCGACCATCCATGACATAAAAATCCAGGAGTACCTTGGTTTTAATCGGGATTCAGGCAACCCGTTAAACATGAAAATAGACCACACGTATCTATCGTGATAGTCTCACTCCTATTTCTACAGCTCCAGTTACCACAGCCTCAGATACCTAGGGTAAATTTCAGTCAGAAATACTAAATGGAAAATAATAGAAAGAAACAGTGCTTACGTGCTACTCTTAGCACGATTCCCATGGCATTACCATGACCCATCTGCTGGTCAGTGTGTTCACACTGTATATGCTACCCTCCTGTTAGACACTTACTGCCAGCTTTGCTCTCAGATGAACTGCTGCAATAGCCCAGTGTCTGTGCTTAAGTCACCCATCTTGAGAGTGAGAGGCAGGCAGACCATATTCATAGACATTTTACTAGAGTAAGTTGGTATGATTGTCTTTGTTTTGTTGTTGCTGATCCATCATTGTATATAATTTATAAAATAGTCTTTCTTATAGATAGTTGTGCCTGGGGAAAAAGTGTAATGTATGTGTATATATGAAGTTTGGTACTCTCCAAGGTTTCATATGTCTCTGAGTATAAAACATGCCTGCTGTGCTCAGATTAATCATGAAGACTGCCTATTGCATGTCCCTAGGCAGGTGTCCATCCACTGCTCTGCATTGCTGGGCTTGCAGATGCCCTTGCCTTACATGGAGCACTTTTTTTTTCTACGAGGCACATTGTGGAGTTGCCTTTTAAGTGAGATGCAATGTATGAAATCATAAAGTGGAGAGAAATCCTATTTGACATGATCAGCTTTGCAAACTCTCTTAGAACTCTCTGCAGCTCTGACAGCTATTCTTGTAAGGGATCAGAACTACTGTTTCTCCCCAGGGTCTCAACAGGGTTCTGCTACTTTCATGGGGCCTCTATCCTGGATACATTCTCTGTTGCTGCGATAAAACATTCACTAAAACCAAGCTGAGAAAGAAAAGGTTTATTTCATCTTACACTTCCAGGTTAAGAGCCCACCACTGAGCAAAGTCAGGGCAGGAACTCAAGCAGGGCAGGAACCTGGAGGCAGGAACTGAAGCAGAGGCTGTGGAGGAGTGCTGTTGACTGCCTTCTTCCCCATGACTCATTTTCTTAATACAACCCAGAGCTACTCGACCAGGGATGGTAGCACTGCCCACAGTGAGCTGGCTCCTCCCACTTCAGTCATTATCAAGAAAATGCCCCACAGACTTGTATACAGGTGAATTTGATGGGGATGTTTTGTTTTTTTTCCCCCTAGCTTGTTCTCTTGGCCTCTGCACATGACAGACACGACATGTAGATTTGAGTCATTCCCAAGCCTGTTCTGGGCTTACAATGTGATCTATGTCTGTGTGGCCCAGATAGGTGTGGGGAATCCAGCAGAAATTCACACAGTCCCTGAAGGTGTCCTTTGAGCCAACTGCTGGCTCTTCCTCGCCCCTTGCAGCCTTGCTGTTCCAGCCTAGGTTCTTGAGATTCCCAGGGAGTAACTCCTAGAGATGAAGCATAGAATCAAGGACATCAACACAGACTTTTCTCAATTGTGGCCTGTTGAAAAAGATGAGGAATATACTGTGGGCCTAAATGTTAAAAATCTAAATGTGAGTTCCTTGGAAAAGCTACCTTGAAATCATCCTTTGAAAACTCAAATCATAAAAGAACACTAACACACAGCAATATGAAAAAGCAATTCTAGAAACTGTAAATTCTAGAAATAAATAAATCCTAGAAGTACGAGCTAGGTCTTAAGTCTTTCCTCATCCTTCATAAGAGTTTGTAGTCACTTATGCATCAAAATCCTGGCCTGCATTCACATATTCCTCCTGTGTGCGCTGTGTGGTCAAGGCTGGTTTCCTAACGTTAAACCAACTCTGGAGTCACTTGGTGAGTGCATCTTGGCTATAATTTTATGTTCTTTTCCCCACATGATTGAACCTTTAGAATTTTCATATATTGTGCTCAAAAAAACAGCACAGAAGCAGAGCAAAGCAAGAACAAGGAAAACAACATAAGCAAAAGTCAGGCCTATTTAAAAAAAAAAAAAAAAAAAGCTGTCTACCTCTCTGTTGTGTGCTGAGAAACCATTCTGAGAAAATGAACAAATAAACAAGTACACACACACACAAAAAAAAAAAAAATTAGAAAACAACAACAAATCAAACAAAAGCACTACTACCACCACCAATAATAATGAAACTGCATCGTGAGGGTTATGTCCATGTGACATTCTGGAAAAGACTAAGTTAGGAAAACCTGGTATAAATTGCCAGGGACTGAGAGAGGGAGATGAGAACTCAGGGGTGGCAGAAAGGAGTTTTGAGTGTGTTAGGCCATTTTTCAGGACAATGAGGTAGCGAACACAGGACATTGGCTGAATGTGTTAAAAACACAAGGAACACCACAGCTCAAAAATGGAAAACCAATGTGTGTGAAGTGAAGTGAGGCGAAGCAACAGGGAGTCAGAGGATTTGAGGGAAGAATGCTGGCTCTGGGTAGAGGAATCCAGTTGGATTGCAAATATATTATGCCGTAGCTGTGAAGGACTGGAGAGAAAAGGAAGCACAGTTAAGTAACACCAAAAACAGTGTTTTGATGAAACTGGTCAACTAAGGACAGAGGAATTCTGTAGACACAATGTATGCTTGCTGGTAACATTGTTTCCCACTAGGGCAGGTTAACCATTCTGAAGCTGTCTTACGAGTTTATCCAATTGGACAAAGCCCAGCATGGATGGCAGATGGTAAGGGTCACGTTCCTGCTGCTTAGAGAGACACAATCGAGAAGGCTAAGGAGTCATTGAACTGTTTGAGAATCGGGGCTGCAGTGTGTAGCTAGTTTGGCTTAACACTGATGAAAATGTATTGTTGTAGAAAGTTTTGCTGCTATGTGTGTGGAACTGAGTCAGTGCAATGGATACTTTTGCTAGCTCCATCCATTGAGTTCCAAAGCAGGAGCACCCAGGTCTCACACTTTGTTCTCCAACGGAAGAGAGGGATGGGGGAGATGGCTGGGCCTAGTGCTGTTTCAAGAAATAAACAAGAATGAGCTGGAAACCTCGTGTAGAACCAGAAATCAAGGAAATGTTCAGAAAACAAGGCAGTGAAGGCCTATCAGAGGAACACGGGAACAGGCTCCCACCAGACCAAGCTGATCTGATTTCAGCAACTAAATAGATAGTGTAGCATTATTGTAACTCCAAATAAAATATAAAATTCCACTGAACCATGCTGACCTGAAAGTATGAAATAGTCCACAAATGAGAACAGGCTAGGGGAACTGTAAATAGTTCACATAGGTCCTGGCTCCTGTGGGTGACCTGCTTCCGGAGCAGCATCTAGGAAGACTAAACTGTGCACTGTCATGGGACACAGCTGGCCAGGTGATCGGTGTTCACTGCATCGGACATGATTCCTGGGTGTGGCATGCAGGTGATGTGATGTCACGGGTCTGTCTCATCTGCTGTGTCACACAGCACACTCCAGCCCAAACTGGGCACCGTTCTACAAAATAACTGACAAGTATTCACCCAAGCTGTCCAAGTCATTAAACAATAATGAAAGACAAAAATGTTGGATATAAAAGGAGAGTGGGGATATTTAATGATTCGACTTCATGTAGTATATGGGTACACCAGGAGGGCATCAGAGTGGAAAATTAAAAATAAACAAAGAAAGAAACAAATGAAAACAAAACAGAATGAATGAACAAATTAAAACCATTATACAGCCTAGGAGTTTAGCTCCTGGTAATAAACCCATGTTGTTTACTCAGTTGTGATAAGTGTATCAATGGTAATATAAAGGATTATCAATAAAGAAATCAGCATGAAGCCTGGAGAGGTGGGTAGAGTGACAGTCGCACAAGCTTGGTGGCCTTGCTTTGCATGCCTAGAACCCACATAAAAACTATACTCAGTAAAAGTTGTGTTATTAATCCCAGAGTTCCTCTAAGGAGATGGGAGGTAGAGGAAGGAGAATCTCTGGAAGTTTAAATAAGCAGTGAGCTAGAGACCCCGCCTAAAACAAGGTGGGAAGCAAGGACCAATACCCAAAGCTGTTCTCTAACCTCCACAAACATACCCTGGCACACCATGCTCGCTCACACACACATGCACACCCACATACATGCATGCACACAGACACACACACACATACCACCACACCATAAACACATACACAATACACACACCACCACACACACATCACATACACCATACATATACATATCATACACACATACCACACCGCACCATAAACATATACACAATACACACCCACCCCACACCACATACACCATATATACATACCACACCACACACATACACACATATACCATACACACACATACACACATACACACCACACACACACATCAGCAGACAAACAAGAAAGAAAAGCTATCAAGTGACAGGTATATAGAGAGCCAGTTACTGTCCTAGTAAACATTCTGTAGATCTATAACTGTTCTAAGTAAAGATCGTTATTCAAAACACTACTTAAAATATAAATATAATATAAATATAAAACCACCTAGAGGCAACTTTAATCAAAAGTGTGACAGCTCTCTTCTGGCAAAACTGTAAAGCATTAATTACCGAGAGACACCAAACAGTTAAGTAACTAGGCAGGCAGGTCGTGGCCACAGATTAGAAGGTTCAATATCAACATGAAAATTCCTCCCAAATTAAGCTAGACCCTAGTAGGGTATCTCTTTAAGAAATTTGTGATGTAACTCTGACATGAGCATAGACAAGCCAAATGTCCCAGAATATTGGAGATGAAACTGAGCCCTCCAAGTTCTTACTTACTTCAATACTCTTACTCCAGTGCTGGGGCAATCAGACCCAGAGTCTCCCACAGCCACTTCAGTTAGCACACCCTTTTCCTGTGTGTGTTGTTTCTTTCAGTTATTGGTGCTTAGTTCTCTTTATATGCGTGAGCGCTTTGCCTGCATGTGTGAATGTGTACCACATATTTGCCTGATGACCCACGAGGTCAGAAATGGCATTGGATCTCCTGGGAGTATGATTGTGAATACTAGAAACTGAACCCAGGTCCTCTGCAAGAACAGCCAATGCTCTTAACCACTGAGCCAGATCTCCAACCCCAGGCATGTTCATTCTTATATCAAAGATCCAAGCACTTGAGTTATGCAACCTTCATTTTCAAAACATCATTGAGGAGACGTTTCTTCCTACAGGGTGCAATGAGCCATCCTTACTGAATCCCAGGCCTGTGGTGGCTGTGGCTTAGGCAGTTGATTCCAACTTCTAAATATGAATCTTTTCTGGTCTCAGAGCTTCCCTAGCACACTGTCGGGATGAATATAGCCTGTGACAGGGGGAGCATGCATGGTAAGTCTTGTTTGACACTGTTATTTAATTGTGACAATGACACCATCATATAAGCTTCACCCTTTTTCTTTTCATAAGCTTGACTGTACTCTAGGTGATCTCCCTAACCTCAGAGGGATGCACATGTCCATTTTCTAATGTTATTCTACTTTATTTTTATAAATTAAAACATACTGATACAGTTGCATGTTATTTGGGGGCCCAGGTCTCTAAAAGTATGGCTTTCGTAGAGGACAAAACCAGACTTGGTATTAGAGAACTCGGATATGTTCCCAGTTCTTCCAGTTATTAGCTGGAAACTTTGGCAAGAATTTAAGCTCTCAGCATCAACTGAGAAAATCTGCTCACACATCTTACAAAACCATTCTGAATATCAAGGAAGATGATGTGGTAAACACATATTCAACTCATAAAAGTTTGGCTGCAGGATAATTCAACAAATTCCATGAACAGTTTACCTTGCTAGATAAACATTCTTAATCATAGCATGATAAAATTTCCTGCTGGCACATTAGATGGCTACAGATGCTCAGTCAAGGCTAGATCATAAAGAATTGTGTCCTACGTATCAAGGGGAAACCCACCTATGACATCACATCCTATGACACTGAAAGGGAGAAGAGGGCAGAGCTCACTGGCTGACTTTGTCCATCATCACCAAGCTTGACTTCCTGTTGCCACTACCAAATTCCTGTAGATGTAGTGATTCATGATAGCATCCACTTTGTTCTTAGCTGAATAGTCTATTGACTGTGTTTTCATTTGGTAGCTCAGGTAGGAAAGAATGCTTCCAAAGTTTACTGTGGATGGTGTCAGACCTCATCCGCTGTGCCTGTGTGAATGATGTCTATGGCATCCTCCTAACGTTAACTCCAGGGTACCTAAGGTCTTAGAAGCCGACTTGTAGTTTTTTGCTCATTAAACTTCTCCAATTAGGAGACAGCTTCATGGATCTAAACTAGAAGTTTTTGTATCAGTATGTTAAGAAGGAAGTTACTTATAGTCAAGTAATGTGGGGATAATGTCCTGTCACCTTACCATGAAGTGCAGCCTAAACATGGGAGTGACATCATTATCCTAGGTAAGATGATTACAAGCCAGTCATAGGTCTTACCTAACCCAAGGAGATGAGCCTGCATAAGGACATGGGCACCAGGAAGCAGGGCTGATACTTCCACCCTAATGTCTGTCTGTTAAAGCAGTTATCTATGTGTTTATACAGAGAAATCAGAGTTTGAGATGATTTTGGAGGCAAAGACAAGTGATCACTGGAAGAATTGAATAAGATCTGCCCCTCTTCAGTCTTCACACAACAGGACTGTGATGAAGAAGAAGCTGTCTAGCATTCTTACCACCTGAAACTTTGAATATTGAGTCATAGAGCAAAATGTTTGTTTACCCAGGGTGTTTTCGTTTTGGTCCAAGTAAATGAGAGCCCCCCCCATATTACCTGGAAGGAAAAGTGGATAGAATCAAGATTTACCTGGATTGTTGGAGTCGTTCCTGCTTCTCACTTTTCCTTTAGTTTGCTTCTAGCTTGGGCTCACTAGCTTTTCTCCCATCTTAGTTCTGACTCATAACCCCATTTCTTCAATTTATTTTGGTCCCTACAAAGCCTTTCACGAAAGTTGAGACAGGTAGACTCTTAGCTATCTTACCCCTTCCTCATAGACTGTTGTAGATCTTCTTAGCCTTTATGTCATTTTCTATTGAATTCCAATAGACCCTCGTCATGCTAGCTGAGTCAGGGCATGAAGGAGCAGGTTGACAACTGTTCTGTGGTCAACATGTGTTCACATGGCTTCAGCATCCTGTGTATGAACTGCAGGAAGGAACACAGCTCACTTGGAGACATTGTCAGTTAGGTAAGAAGCCCATCACCACAGCCGTCACTGAAGGCTCGACAAGAAAACAGCACTGTAGTGAGCATGGTCAGAAAAGAGAAGGGAAAACTCAGCATCTTAAGTCTAAAACATTTATGAATTTAACATTCAGTAGAAATGAAAACCAGGGTTGTCATAGATGAGAGAGTGTATTAGGAGCTTATTATTTTAAAAATTAAACCTGAAACCATGAAAAGATAAGTCATTTAGAAGATAGATTCTACATACATAATAATGTAAATTAAGAACATTCTAGAAGAAAAAATTATATATAAAAAGTAATAATAAAATAACAGACATTTCAACTTTGAACACAGGGTTAATTTGAATATCTGCTTTTAGACACCCACTTACTACACACCACACACACACACACACACACACACCAAAATCACTGTTAGAAACAATCTCTGAGGTACAGGCTATTCCCCTAAGACCTAAGGGTCACCAATTGGTAGAAAGCAGCAATTTGAGCAATGGTCACCTAGGAGAGTGAGATGGCTTGACCACAGCTACACAGTGGAGGACTGCTGTCTGCCCTCAGTAGAGAGATACATGGTCTCAAATTTGGGACAAATATCAGGTTAATTAATTCTGACTACAAGCAGAAGTAAAAGTAACTTCTTTGGGAAAAAAAGGAGGTGTTTCTGATCAAGTTCCAAACTATCCCCAGACATTAAGACTGAGCAAGGCGCTTCTAACAGGAGATCAAAGTTATCAAACTCAGTAGAAGCCAAGAGACACTGAATGACATGCAGCAGAAACCACACAGAGCAAACCTAGAGCTCCAAGAACTTAAATGTCAGAGCTGAAAAACACGGTGGATCAAACTCTCAGACAAATGAGGAAACCAAGGAAGCCATTCCAAAGAGAAGGGTGCAGCCAGAGGCCAGTGGGAAAGCGCTTCCTGTTGATAGGCAACTGAGAAAGAACTTTCAGGTTTGAAGAGAAAAAGATTTTCTAGAAATTAAGAGTATCATTGCTGAGTTGTTTTAAACCTAAAGGCAGATCAGATGAGAAATAAGTTTGTATTAAAACAAGGGGTGATGCAAGGAAACTCAACACAGAGGGATATGAAGATAAAAATGTAAAATATGGCCTAAGGAATATGCCTGGTGGAACGGAATTTAACACAAAAAACTAGAGGGATAAAATCATACAGTTTTGCAAGAATTTTAGATAAAAATGTAAATCACTCAACTCTGAAACTCACTAAGTTTCTAGATAATCAGATCAGACGTATATTCCTGACTGTGTCACACAAAGATCTTCACACGAAAGGTGGAAGAGCACTTTGAGAAAGATAAGGATCCATGATAGGCTGCTCCCTTGTTTAAAAATAAGAGTCCTTATTTCCAAACAATTTCAGTGGTGCCAAAATCTGAGGCCCTGATTCCTCAAAGCAGTGACTATCAGGTCTGCCATGCACTACAATGTAGGGCATGCTTAGACAATGCCAGGTAAATGTCACATAATCACAAGTACCTAACAGAAGAGAAATATGTCCAGCTAGTGGCAGAAGTCAGAAATATTTAAGAACTGAGAAAGGTTCAAACACCACAGCTGTCCTTGACTCTTGGATTATCAATTTAGATCCATGAAGCTTGCCACTGGAAAGAGCTCAATCAAGACAAAACAAACAAATAAGCAAACAAACAAACAAAAAAACTAAATAAACTTAGACATAGTGTTTGTAACCTTTCTGTGGGGAAACCTTGCTAATTAAGCCTGGAATCTACAAAGACTGGATAGCTCCTCTGAGTTCAGCACAAAATAGAGGACTCCCTTTTCCAGCATCTCTTCACCTTCTCTGACCTTGTCTGGGGACCATGTTCCATATACACACAGCCTCTACATGGGGAAGGTTTAGTAGTTCTTGGCCAATCTACAAATTCAACTTCCTCTTTTTCTGTAAAAAACCCAACCAGTAAGTACCTGGGATTCCTGGAGGTGTTCATAGTACTTTAAACTCCAATCAATGATTTCATTCATCTTTAAAACTCTGCCCACTCTCCAAAGTTTATATATAGCTCTTTTCCACCCCAAGTAAAGTGTATGTGTACAAACCCATCCCAATAAATGCACAAAAGCTAAGATTGTCTAAGACAGTTGTTTTACTGAAGATCATCAGAGAAGATCCCACCCATTCTGGACTCTATTTCATCCTTCCATGACAGGCTGGTGGGGCAGTGGTGTCTGGACATCCTGAGAAGGAGGAAATGGAGGATGCAGAACCACAGCTGGTCCCAGACACGCATACCACACCTTTCCATCTCTACAACAAAACACCTAAGACTTTATTGGTTATAAAAGATAAAGGTTTTGTTCTAACTCACAGTTTCACAGGCTCTCATCTGTGAGCACATAGATGCATTGTTTTATTGGCTTTGGTGGGGGGTTTGTCAGAAGACAACATCAGGGAGTGCATGGCAGAACACAGGGCTCATCTCCAGACTAAGAAGCAAAAGAGAATGAAGAGAAAAGGCTAAGATCCTACCATTTCTTTTTAAGTCAAGAAGCTCCACCATCAAAAGTTCCACTTTCTCCCCAGAGTGACACCATGAGGACCAAGCTCTCAATGCATGGGACTCTGGGAGATGTTTATCCAAATCTTATCAGTCGGCTTCTTCTACCAAAGTCCTGGATAAGAAGCTCAATTTCCTGAAATCTTAATTTCAGCCTATGAGTTCAGAGATAATGACCTACAAAATTAGGACACAGTAAGTTAGTGCTGTATCAAGATATTTGATAAGCAACTATACTACATAAAATACATATCAGAAAATTAATACAGTGACACTAGCATATCCTAATGACTATCATCTTTATGGTAAATAATATAACTTATCTTTCTTTTAAAAAAAAAAAACACGCTACCAATGAAAAATAAATCCTGTTCATTAATTAATTAGCAGACAACTCAGTAGAATATAGAACAAAAGACTTGAGCAGGTTTTATCTCCGTTAGGCCAAACACAGTAGGATATTCAATCTGTCAGTCATCAGAGAAATACTAATAAAGGCCCCAACACAATAGCATGGTTCCCACAAAGACGGCTAGTGAGAAAAGCCTCATATATCAACATTATCTCTTTGAAAATAATTTGCTCGTATCTGCTACCAATCAATATGTTTGTTTCAGCAACACAGACACTCTTTCCCCAGGACAGGCCCAGCTACAATGGGGATACTGTATAAGAATGATCACAGCAGTACTACTCCCAGTAGCCAAAATTAGCCAAGTTAGAACGTCACTAATCGTCCACCCAGAGCAGAGTGAATGAGTGAAATACTCTTTAAAGAAATGCTATACAGGTGAAAACAACAAAACAGCACCATGCATTTTATAAACAACTTTGAATGAAAGAAATAGGCACAAAAGATTTTACACTGTGTGATTTTGCAAATGTGGGCAAAAAGCAAGAAATGAGAATAGAGATTACTTTGAGGGGAAGGGAAAACCTCAGGTAATAGAAACAGTGACAGGTTTCTAGAATTTTCTTTCTCATCTTTGTCGGGCATTTTACAAGTGTCTACCTTGAGATTAAGTCATTGACTTACACATTTTGTTTTGTGCTGCGCATTAGTTATGTGTGAGCATTTCACATAACTAACCAAACAGGACTGATTAGAAGAAAGAAGACTCTAATCCAGAAATCTGGGATAAGCAGAAATAAAGAACCAAAATCATAGAAACCACATACAAACAGAACTGACCAAATACACCTTCTACAGCACAGTACTTGAGACACTAAACTGAAGGATGACCAAACTCCTTCCTGCTTGGAAGAAACACAACCAAGACACAAGGAGATTCCAAATAAGACGAATGAGAAAAAGGCTCTGAGTCTCTCAACTACTGATAAACCAGATAGGCACTGAGAGTGCTAGCTACTTAGATTCAAGGAACAAGAAATGATGAGCCTGAACCAATGGACATAAATAGCCCTCAGCATCTAACCACGAGAGAATGTACATTCCTCTGAGCTCGCATGGTTTATTTTCAGAAATTGATCATGGACTAGGGCATAAAGCAATTCTGAAAAACTTTCAAAGAATTGGGGTAATAAAATCCACATTCTCTGACCACAAATGCAATTAACTTAATATTTCCACTCCTATCTATTTATAGAGATTTTTGTGCATGGGCCTCAAGAGACATGAGCAAGAATGTGTTAGGAGAATACATAAGCAAAATGGGAATGACCTGAATGTCTACCAACAGGCAAGCAGTTGAAAACTGTTATTATTATGAAGATATATGAAGCCAAGGGCAGAGCTACACCCAAGCCTGCAATTAAAGCACTTGAGAGGAGGCAAGAGGATTATCTTTAGTCACATAATGAGTCACAGGCCAGCCTGGGCTAAAAAGACATAAAAATTCTGTCTGGAGAGGGGAGCCAAACCCAAAAACAACCACAAAAACAATAACAACAACAATAACCTCACAAAATACAGAAATTTGAAGGCTATGGCATAGCTTGTTTGGTACAGTAGTTGTCATATCAGCATGAGCATCTGAGCTCACATCCCCATTACTTGTGTTTTGTAGTAGCAGTATATACATGTAATCCATTCCCAGGTTTCCTGGAGCTTGCTGACCTACAAACCTAGCCAATCCATAAGCTCTAGACTCAGTGAAAGATTCTGTCTCCAAATAATTATGAAAAAGCCCTTTTTTGTCCTGGGAATACTTTTTTCCTGCCCATCCTGTTAAAACTTGTCTTTAACATCAACCCATTGGCTGCCAAAGTACATGGCTTGAACCTGAAGATGGACCCCCAGACAGAGTTATTAAATTAACAGACTGGCAAGCCAAGGAAGGGTAAGATTCTGCACAGAACCTTACCAACCTAAGACATAAGTGCATTGCTTTTGATAATGCATATTCCATGACTGGTAATGAAGACATTCTTGGCAGAATGATCTAAGACAGGCTCAGTCTTGTTTATGAAATAAAAAAAAAGGGGGCAGAGGTGGAGAACTTTTGGGGCTGCCTGGGAAGAATTTGACATGGGTCAAAGACAAGGAAGTAGACTTCAGGCAGGGATCTGACATTAGGCTAGAACAAAGAAGTAATTTCAGGCAGGAATCTAAATATTAGGCTAGAACAAGGAAATAATTTCAGGCATGAGTCTAAATTTTAGCCAGAACAAGTAAGTAGGCTTCAGACATGAAAATGACTTTGGGTTAGGTCAGGCAGGTTGGCTCAGATATTTTTTGGTCATCCTGATAAGCTCTTAGAAAAAGTGATCAAGGGAATATTCATAGAATTTTGTTTATTGTCTTACTTGTTCATTAACTATTTGTGTTTATTGTCTTGCTTATTCCTTGACTATTTGCATCTATTGTATTGCTAGTTTCTCAACTTAGAAGTGACCTTAATACTTTTATGTAATTAAAATGGTATAAAAGCAAAAAGGAGGAAGGGGGATGGGATAGGGGGTTTCTAGGGAGAAGAAATGGGGAAAGGGGATGGCATCTGAAATATAAATAAATGAAATATCCAATTTAAACGGAAAAAACATTGAAAAATGACACCCAAGCTCTGGCCTACACACACACACACACACACACACACAAAGTAGCAATACAATTTATATCACAGAGCATCACACAAAATAAATAGATCTTAAAATTTTTTAAATGTTATGTGAGGAAATGAAAGATCCGGAGATTATACAAAGTTTGATATTCACATATTACTCTTTCAAAACTCAGTAGATGGAAAATAATCAACAATTTGAAGAGCACAGCTATATGACTTGATAATATCTAGAACTTTTTATGTGTAGATGGTGAATAACACATGGTTTTCTTGTGTGCATGAACACCTGTAAGTTTGGGTCATATCCCTGATTTCAAAGAGGCTCTTAATGTGTTTTAAAATGTAGAGATTCAAAAGCCATGGCCATTATATGGTCTGGCTTTCAGGACAGACTTCAGGTAGGATGGGCATCCCAGGAGATGACATAGAGTTGTGAAGTTCCCTTTGTACAGAGACCTGGTCACTATAACATTACAGTACAGTATATCACTCAAGGGCAGGCAATGATAGGGGTAAACAACCTGCTACACTGCTGCTTGCACAAAATTAGCTCATGACCCATGCACTGGACATAATAATGGATAGTGACAACAGCAGACTAGAACCAGAGACCAAAAGTAAACCCAGACATCTAATGCCAGGGAGTATTCAACATGGCAACTGAAATGTATCAAGAGAGAAAGAATAGACATATCAGCAAATCCTGTTGGGTCATGGGAATGACCAGACGCAAAAACAAACAAGATCAACAAAGATTATAACCGACTGTAGCTAGGATTACAAAACTCTTAAAGAAAATGCATGGGTGTATCTAAACAATTTGAACAATGAACTTCTAGGTAGAGCAAAAACATGAAAAGCAAAGAAGAACAGAAATCAAAGCCCATCAAAAAGTTAAATCTTTTAAAAAATTCTTTATTCTTCAAAAGATGCTTCTAAGCAAATGACAAGCAATCTATAGAAAGGCAAGACATGGAAATCTCACATCTGATACATGTCATGTACTCGTGACAGACAACAAATTCATACAACTGTTGTGAAGAGAAGAGAAATTTAAATTTAACCATCAGCAGATAATAAAACACTTTTTTTCCAAACATAAGATAGTGGTCAAAAAACACTTTAAGAACTCATCATTACTCATAAAGAAAATAAAAATTAAAATTACAACACTTCATCCACATTAACATGTCTAAAATTAGAAATCAGGGGGCTGCAGAGATGGTTTATTGGTTAAGAGTGCTTGCTGCTCCTACAGAAGATCCAGGTTCAATTCCCAATACCCACCACGTGGTAGTTCACACCCATCTGTAACTCCATTTTCAGGGTTTTGATGTCCTCTTCTGATCTCTGCAGACACAAGGCAAGCCCATAGTACAAACACACATGCAATCAACACATTCATACACATAAAAAAATAATAAATAAAAAAATCACATAAGAGCAGCTGTTGGTGGTGAAAGACAAACCCAAACCACATATACTGCTCTTGGAATGAAAAACATATGGCTATTTTGGAAAAGCATCCTCGCAATTTCTCAAAAAATTAAACTTAAGATCCGGATAAATATTCTGTTTATTTGTACAAGACAACTGACAACATATGTCCATATAAAAGTTACTACATGAATATTTATAATAGTCATAAGGGAGGTGAGAATGTAAATGTTCAATTGATGGATGAACAAATGAGTGTTGTATGATCATACAACGGAGTGTTACATGTCCATGGAACATGTAGTGAAAGATTGGCGCATGCCATGTTATGAATGAACTTTGAACAAACTACTATTAAAAGTGAAAAAAAAAAAAGCCAGTCACAAAAGAGAGGTGAATCCATTTATATAAAATAGCTCAAATTAAACAAATCTTTAGAGACAAAATTTCAATTGATGTTTCCTTAGGGATAGTGGGCAATGATGCATGGAAAAATTCTAAAATCTATGCTGTTGCATATACTGTGTGGTCACTGATGTCTATTTGACTTGGTAAGCTAGAAGGCACTTGCATCTTTATCTCTTTTTTTTTAAAAAAAAAATTAAACCTAAGGAGAATTAGAGAGGCTGACTAAGAGTGATAAAATACAAAATTAAGGATATGGTATAATCTATATTATATACATATTATATATAATATACATCTACAATATAATTATATAATATATAATTGAAAGTTATGAATGCATAAGACTAGTTTGAGAACATCAGAAATGTTGCTGACTTCAAACAAGCATCACTGGTAAAAACCCAGAGAAAATGAGTAGTGGAAAATTCTTTAAGCTTATAAGAATTATTTATTAAAGCCAAACAAAAATATAAAATCATTATAGATATACTATTATATGCTTTCCAATAAAACTGTACAAAATAATAAGGGAGGTTTGAAAAATCTCTACTCAGTGGGTTGTGACATGGGAGCCATGAAAAGGAGGATCATTACAAAAGTCACAGGCCAGCCAAGTGTGTGGTGCTCACCTGCTGTCCTCACCCTTGAGAGGCTGAGGCAGGGGGACTGCTGAGTTCTCCACGGTGTCTGGTAGCCAAGTCAGAGCGGGGTGATTGCTGGACAGACTGACTTGAGTTTAAGCCATGCTGCCTTCTCAATTCCAAGCTACAGTGGAGAGCAGTTGGAGAGCAAGACTGCCATGTCTCAGAGCAGCAAAAACACTTCAAATAAACGAAGAGGATTTGAATTTCATCTAGAACTGGGGACTCAGAAAAAAAAAACCCCAAACCCAACCCTGAAGTGACCTAACCTGCCCTCATTTCAACTCCCTGAACTGCTCAGAGGCAGCAGCTTCATCCCAAGTCCTGTCTGTTTTCATCAAATTTGTCTGAAATCACGATTCTTTGCCTGGATGTCTGCATACTTCATATAAAATGGTAATTTTAATAACAGAGGAGGGTGCCCTGGGTCATGTTATCTTCATCCCTTGTGTGTAGAAATGCAATTTGCTTCATACAAAAATAGTTTTGATTTAGACCAAGAAGTTCAAGTCATTGAACCTTAAAAAAAAAACAAGGGTCAAGAATATGAGGCAGCCAATGACAGATAGAAGCTAAAGCTAAGGTCTGTTGTCCAGGTGTAAAGACACATTCTTGGCAATTCACAGTGACAGAACAAAACTTGATACTGGGGCAGTGATACTCTGTCTACAAGATTGACTAATCCAGAGACATCACTAGTTAGTAACACATATTTTTCTCCCTTATTGTTTTCTAATTTTCATTTCAATTGAGATGCTTGAACTATGAAAAATAAAAAATAATTTAGGACTAAGGGGATGATTAGTGGTTGAGAACACTTCCTGGTTTCACAGGTATCCAACCCAGGTTGGATCCCAAGCACCCACAGGGTCATGTAGCTCCAGTTACAGAGGATCAGATACCGTCTTCTGGCCTCTGTGGGCACGTACATGGTACACAGACAGATGCAGTCAAAATACTCACATATATAAAATAAAAGTCACTGGTGAGTAAATGATACAGTGTTCTATAACTATGGATTAAACGAGTGAGCAGATGTTTTTCTTCCATAAGACTACAATGTTTTCCAAGTATTAAAGGGGATAATTGAGAAACTTTGCTTTGGGCTGGAGAGATTACTCAGCAGGTAAAGAAGGACAGTTAACTGTTGTTGCAGAGAACCAGAGTTTGGTTCTCAGCACTCACAGAAGTCCAGCTCTATAGGACCCAACAGCATTTTCTTATCTTCATGTGAAATTACACTCACATGCAAGTAGCCACATACAGACATGCTTCATTTAAAAAGAAAAGGAACTACTTTTGTAAAAGTAAAGAAACAGTTTCTCTCTGCTTCAATTTCCCTGATTTCTCTATGCTTAAAGGAGAACCTCAGAAAACAAAGAAACATTTTAACACTGCAAAAAATTAACCAAACAAATCCTTAAAGAGACATAGTTACATCTTGACTAATGAACAGGACATTAATAATACAGTGATTTATTATTAATCACACTGAATATTATTATAGTGTTAATAATAGTCAACAGTTTGAAGACATAAGGTGGTATGAATATAATACCTTGATCATGTTTCTTTTTCATATATACATTTTTAAAAAGTATCTTTTGGGTGGATGGAGTAATGGCTCAGTAGTTAAGAGCACTTAACTGCTCTTGGAGAGGACAAAATTTTGGTTCCCAGTACCTTGTAACAGCTCACAATGGTTCCTAATTTCCATTCCCAGGAAGCAAGCACCCTCTTCGGGTCTCAGGTTCCAGGCATGCACTTGGTGCACACACACACTCACATACACAGACACACACACACACACACACACACAACACACACACACACACTTAAAACCCCAGCACTTGGAAGGTCGAGGCAGGTAGATCTCTTTGAGTCTGAGGCCAGCCTAGCTTTACAACAAACCAAACCAAAAAATAAAAAATAAAAATTCTATCTTTTGTTTGTGTGTCTTATTTAATTTTTCACTTAAGCCTAAGGTGTACACAGAATTGCAGGAGGCCCTCTGCTACTGCCACAGAATGCCCTGTTTGCTGCACACGCAATTAAAAATAACGAGTCTAAACCTAGAAAAATGCAGAGAGCAGGACCCAGCCCTGTTATTTGTAACTTCCAGGAATCCTTGGCCTCTCCCTGCAGGGCCTGGAGCTGGCTGGGGAGCTGTTCAAAAGCTGCAGCAAATTTCCCCACAAGATGGAAACCACAGCTATCAGAGCGCTCCTCAGATGCATCTCCATCACCTTTTGATCCCGGGGATCCTGACACTTCTCTTGGAGTCCTGCCAGGGCCTCAGAGTCTGGCTGGAGGAATATTCCACACCTCCCCCTAGCCTTTGAATGACAACATTTTCATTAAAGTACTTTAATGCTCTCTTAAATTCCTCAGTTGTGGTTAGGACAGCAGACTATTTAGACAGAATCCACAAACTGTTTGGACTGCGGGGGAGGTTCGGGCCTTCATGTTTTCAGACTGGCTCAGCGCAGTTTAGTGGGCTGAGGGGGTAGTACTGTCTCCAGGATGCTTCTGGAACCGGCTTCTCTGATTCATCGAAATAACCTCTCTAAAGCTAGGACCTGAAGAACCAAAGAAGAAAGTCACACGCATGGGTGATGCCAGGCTTCTAAATGAAAACGCTTCGTTGAATGTCTAGTTTGCTCGGAAGGGGAGCCAAACTCGAAGCTCGAAGTGGAATGGATATGTGGGGGCTTCAGACTGGGCAGACAGGTCTGGGTGTTGATTTGTTTTGCGTGGCTCTTTAGTTGGGTGGAAAAGGTTTCAGGGCTCCAGCAACTGTTCGGGCAGTATATTGTAGCTCTTGGGTGCTTAAAAGGTGAATTTAATGCCAGTTTGAATTTTAAAAGCTGGATTCAGTCAGTGCTTGGAAATGTTATTGTTAATTAGCACTCTGAAGACCCCATATTAAAACAACCCAAAATATTTCATTAGTAATTTCTTCATTATGATTTCCTATTGAAATAACAGTATTATGCATGAACTAACTACACAGCCAGTTACTGATTTTTAAAAAATGTTTTAAAGGTCACTATTAGAAAATTTTGGATTACATATGAAGGTCACATATGCTTCTATTATGCTGCCCTGCTTAAGCCTTGCTGATCCCTTTGAGGATCTGAGAGAAAAGAAATAAGGTAGAACAACATTCCAGGAGTCAGATGCCTATGCAATGAGGCAGAGTCTTCAGTCCCCCTTAAGAAGCTTCAGCTTTCTGTGCACTGTGCTAGGAAATAGTCTATGACAATTAAAGTTACATGAATTTATCTATGTTCTTTCAGCTTTATGAAGAAACAGGAGAGGTAGCAGTTATTCCCAAGGGCTCACTAACTGGATAAGCCAAGCAAGTGACACAGAACAGTCATTGATCAACAGAAAGCAGAGTGTGAACTCACTTGACTAGCTGGGACAATGACAGGAGAGATGAGGCAAATTTGAATTTCAAGTGAACAAATACTGTTTTATTACAGGCATGCTCTGTGTAATAGGAAGGTAACATGTCATTTTATTTGCCAGCTCTGACATCCTGAGAGGAAAAGACTAAAGGATATCAAAGATAAAGAGACCTTCTCTTGGAAGAACTCACCATGGCCAAAAAGCCCGACTGTAGTTGATGATAGTCACAAATATGTCAGAACTGCTAGAGTCATCTTTTTTGGTACATGATGTCTTTCTTAGGCCAGGTCTCCAGTTGTGGGCAATATCTGAGTTCAGTCTCGTGTCTGTATGGTTTAGAGATCAAAGAGAGCCAATAGAATACTTCAGCTGGTACCATTGTGTTCTTAGATCTTTTGGGTGTTACTGGTTGTCCTGGGTCAGAGCTATCATCTTAACTGTAAGAATCAACTTCTTCTAAAAGCCAGACTGTGCAGTAAGGTTGATCAAGCCCCCAGATAAACTGTCCCAGCACCTCTCCTGACATAAGGGACAAAGGGTTCACAAATTCTTGCAGTGACCAGCAGGCATGGCCACAGTCAAGGGATTCTCTGCAGGACACTGAGATCTAGAGCTCACGTGGATTCATGTTTCTTTCCCACGGAAGGGCAGCTGTGTCAAGGCAGAAGTGAGGCAGTAACTGGAGTTCTAGCTTTGGGCAAGTCCCCAGAGGAAACGCAGTTCCTTCTCTTCCCAGCACTCCCTATCTATGGGGAACTGATCACCACACTCCAGAATTCCCAAATCGGCAGCAGCTCAGGACTTCATATAACTTGACAGTGTCTGCATTCCACTGAGATGATTTTCTCCAGCACTCATCTCTGCATCACTTGTAATGCTTGACCAATATCAAAGCTACAGAAATAGCTGTTACACTGTATTTTCTAGGAAACGATGACAAGGACAAAAGTCTTCAAGTGTTCAATGCTGACAGTAGACCTCACTACATATTATGCTTCCAGATGAATCCATTGATCAGAACTGATGGCTATGGAAGACTTTCTTCCCAGAACCAAAAGGTTTATTGCTAGAAAGTATCAGCTCACAGCATTTTCCAGTACCTTCCTTGTCCCCAGAGATGTCTGGCTTTCCTCATCCCAGTACCCTTTTTGTGACAATCCCTGGCTGCTGAAATTGAGCACAGGTGGATGTCCCCATAACCTCTGCAGAATGCTGGTTTCACTGATAGTTTATTTGTTCATTTGAGTCTCACCCTTGGATTCTCCTTAGCCTAGATACCGAGTCATTTCAAAGGACTGTCACAGGATTCTAAGAGAGAATTAAATTTAATTTAGAAATTTAATTAAGATATATGAAGTGGCATGATCCTGGGCAGTATCATGTTCAAACAAAGCGAGCAATCCCAGACATGGTCATTCTATATTCTTGGTTTTCTGTGTCATTCTGATAACTGCTCTGGTGGCCCATTGTCACACTATGTGCCAGACTACAGGCTTCACCAATGAGGATGGATAAAAAGAGATTGCAAAACCTTGTTAAGGATTTTAAAGACAGATTTCCCCATCTATTTGCCCTGAATGAACGTGTAACTTAGGTCTGTAGACACTTGACCATGATGATGGAAACTTCCTAAAGATAAAGGACTTAAAACCAAATACATGCCCAGGAATACTGACTGCATAAATATTAACAATGCCTTGTTGAGTTTAACATATAGCAAGAATCAAAATTTCTTCCTCAAGCAAGAAGAGAGTCAAAAGCATCAATGGATATTAAGGCTTAATCATTAGGAATGTGTGATATATCCAAAGAGTAGCCACTAATATATTTCTAAGATAAGGCAACGATTAAAACTCAAAATGCAGGACTTAACAAACAGCAACAGAGAAAGATGCTGTATTCTAGATTCAAACAATTAGAAACATAGTACAGTTGGAAGAGCACTTGCTTAGCCTGCACAGAGCCCTAGAGTTCTATCCCCAGCAGCGCATAAATACGGGATGGTGCCACACATCTATGATTCCAGCTCACATCAGGTAGAGGGAGGAGGATCAAATACATACCATGTTAAATGAATGTTAAGATCAAGACAAACCTGGGATGCGTGTGTGTCTCTAAATAAATAAATGCATGCATAAAATACATACACACATAACAAAATAAATTCAACTGGGTTAATAATCATTAAAGGTAAGTCAGTTTTCCAACTGATAAACAAAAAGTTGTGCCAGGTGAAAGTCGACCTGAATGGAAGACTGGTGAGAGATATCTGAATGAGTGGCATCCAAGAAGGAAGCTATAGAAAGGGTTAAAGTAAGTGAATGCAAGAGGAAGCTCCACACCAAACTCAAAGCATAAGAAATGATAGCAGCTTCAATAATATCAGACTCATTCAAACTGCACCCATAAGAGGCCCCATTGCAGCTCACCAATAGGGTCGGATTCATTGAACAAGACAGCTAAATAGACGAAAGGCAAGGATATCAAGAGAAACATTCAACTGTGCAATTTTAGTGGAGACATAAACACCTGTTTTGCCGTGCTAGGGCAAACAGGTGATGAGTCGGCAAAGCCACGTCTAGCAATGCTGTCTCACATACCCTCGGGACTCTGTACCTAGGATTTGCAGGGTGCACATTCAGGTATAGTTGGAACACTAACAAGGCTGCATCTCTGTTCGCCAGCAAAACCCACTTCATCAAGTATTATTTCCCATTTGAAATGAGCTTTCTGAAAATCTACTAAACTATTTTTACTGCCAAAACGAAAACTAGAACTTTCAGGTGGAATTTTTATACATCTTAGAGAAAATAAAACTGAGTGTTTTGCACATTTCCAACGGAATTCTATGGGTTTCAATCAAGAGTCAGAACCATGTTAGGATAGAAAGGAACTTTCCATGCCCTTTGCTTCAAACTCACAAAGTTGAGATGTAAGTGATAGGAGTCCCCACTGAAATAGCAGCTGGCCCCAGGCCACATGGCTGCCCCCTTAGCAGGCTTAAAGTCCATACCTGGGCCTTTTGCTAAGTAAACTATCAGCTCAAATGTAATAGTCTGCTGGGACCCACTTACTCTTTGGTCCTCTTCATTCAGCCATCAGGAGTGATCTTCAACCTCTTAATTTTCATTTCATTGTGATGCCCCACCCCAAACTCTAGTTCCAAGACACATGCATCTGCATGTACCTATCCACTGGAAGAGAATACTATCTGCCGAAGAATGAATTTGAAACCTCAGACATACCAACAGTGGTTTGTAGGCTGCATTAAACACACTATTCAGACTCTCTCTTGAGTTTATGACTCGATGGAGCTAGGGGAGGACCTAAAAATTTGTACTTTCAAGCAAATTCCACAATGAGGTCCTTGCATCTGGACCTGGGGCCACCCTTACAGAACCATGGTCTCACTGATGAAGTTTCCTGCAGGCCATGGGGTGCTTTGCCTACAGCCAGATGCTCCACAATAGCTTCCACTGAGCAATGAGATCTACACGATTCCAATGGACACCTCTCACTGTTCTGTCTCATGTGTTTCGAGTCGGTTCCTCGCCTTCCTGGTTACTTTTTACATTTTCTTCCCAAAGAGCAAATTTAAGCTTTACCTAGATGCCTTTCTGACTTTATTTGAAGCTGCATTGAATTCTAACAGTGGGAGAGGGGCTATTGTCTCTTGCATCTTGAGGTCTTGCCACCTTGGGAGATGGATACCTTCTTGTATAACCAGATCTCATCCCAAGCTCTTCAGAAAACTTGTCCAGTTTTTCCTTTTTTGTCCTTTTATTTTGAAACTTATTTCCAGGCAGTTTATATCTGCAATTGTTTAGTGATTAAGATCTTTTTCCACTGTGTTTTCTAAAATGCTTCTTGGTTGTAAATTGGGAAAGCCGTTGCCTTTTTCTGTATTTATTTTCTGTGTTTTGAAACTTGAGATTTTATTTGTGGCTTAATATATAATACTTTTTTTTTTTAAGTGCAACATTCTCTGGAAAAGGTACGTTGTTCAAACTGTTCCCTTTTAAATGCATCTCATTAATTTTATTAATAATAATTTAAAATGATTATTTACTCTTTACTTCAGAAAAGGTAGGCCTATCTCTATGAATCTCTCTTTGTGATTTAAGACCATTTGCTCTCTCTTGTGGTTCACATCTTAAGTAGCCGTCAAAGAACAGTATACTAAAGGCTTGTCACCAACCTGTGGGTGTGTGAGGAACCATTAGAAAAGATGGCACCTAGTGACAGGATGTTTGGTCATTGAAGATGCTATAGAAGGGGCTATTGTGATCTTAGACTACCCTCCTCTCCAACACACACATACACACACCACTTTCAGGCCATTATATGGCCTCTTCGACCACACATTCCTACCATGATGTCCTCTGCTACGATGGACCCAGAGCAGCTGGCCATGTACTGAACTCTCTGGAAGAGGAAAATGAACCTTTCTTCCAGATACATTGGTCCTCTCGAGTATTTTGCCACAGCAACCGAGAGCTGACTAAACATACTAGATATTTCTCATGCATTTAATTTGACCCATTGGATCTAGTTGGTCCTCTTGTCGTGGAGGCTTTGAGAGTCTATGGCATCTGATAATATTCCTGGTCTTAGCTTCCTTTAAAGATCTCAGTCTTCAGTTCCTCAGTCTGGTGGTAACACCGTAGCTCCTTTTCCCTCTTTGCTTGGATTTATGTAATATACACTCTAATTTTTCAGGCTAATAGTTAATTAAAAGACAAATAATTGAACTTCATTTTATTAATGTTTCAGTTTAGAGAATCTCTGTTTCAATAAATGAATTCCTTTACAGTTAGACCTGAGCCTTATGCTTATCTGCTTCTTCCCCACCCCCTGTCTGCTTCTATTTCTGGAGATATCCCTTTATTCTCGCTCTTTTTTATTTGAGACAGGATCTTTCTATGTAGTGTGTTTGGCATGGAACTCACTTTGTAGTTAAAGAACTACACAGAGAGCCTCCTGCCTCTGTGTCTGCCTCCTGAGTGCTGGGATGAGAAGCATGTGCCACCATACCAGGTCACTTTATTTTCATTTTAAAAACATTTTTTTAAATTTTGTCTTTCTTTGATTTTCAAATATGTTCTCATGCGTGGTTTATAAATTATTAGAGGGAAGCATCTGAATCTCCCTGTTTGCCACAACATATAACACAATTTTGTGGATTTGTTTTTTGTTTTTTTGTTTTGTTTTGTTTTCTCTGCTCACATCTTCATCTTTATTGATGGGATACAGTTTTATAGAACCTGCCTCCTATATTAGTACTATATACTTTGTCTGCTTTGCTAAAGACATTTGTCTTTTATATTCAGTTTTAGAACATATTTACAACTGCTTGGCTGTCTTTTGCTTTAACAGAGGGTCTTACTAGCCCAAACTTGAACTCACTAAATAGCCCCTGCTGACCTCAAACTTGCCATCTTCCTGCTTCAGTCTCCCAAGTGTTAAAATTATGGACCTACCCTAGCACAGAAAGTTGGATTTCTCTTAATTTGTTTTAATGAACATTGGCAAAACTACGATCAGTTTCTCTGATGCAAAGATTTTGATTTCTTAGATGGCTGTCATAAGGAACATTCTCCATGGAAAGCACATGTCTAATATTTTCTGAGCCTTTTATTGAGGATGTATTTCTGCGGCCTGAACAGCCAAAAGGCAGCCTGATACAATAAAATCCCTGCCAGAGCCTTTGCCTCTCAGCATTACTTTGAAAGTTACATTGTCTTCCAGTATTTCAGGACTAAACCAAAGAAGCCTGAGACCAGTCATTTTCTTTACTACTTCCTTATATAAAAATTTAATTGCTTCCATCCCTGTCATTAGAGAGTTTTCTAGATTGTTCCATGAGTGAAATCAAATAAGTCTTTTCTACATAGTCAAGTCTTCTTTTAGCTAAAAAAAAAAAAAGTCCTTTCATAGCTGACAGTAATATCAAATTAAATTTGTGAAGGGGTATATCTTGAGTGTTCTCAAAAGGTACACACACACACACAAACACATACACACACGTTCTATTTTTGATTCAGTGTAACTTTTATATTTGCTCTCCAACTTAGGTGCAGAATATATAAGGCATGTATACAGGCATTTTTATCCTTGGAGCCTAATAGTAATCGAGTGAACACGGTAGTTATCGAAGGGATGCATTGCTCCTAGGTTGCACGTACTGTTAACTACCACCTAACATGCTTTGGATACTTCCCATGTACCAGGCTCTGGAGTAATCTTTTTGTATTCATTATCTCATTTAATTCTTCATGACAGAATAAGGATCTGTTACCAATCAGATATGCAGATAAAGGCACCAAGTCTTCAAGAGGTCTTGTAAATTAGCTGAGCTAGGTTTCCAACCCAGCCAAGAGAAGAGTAGGGAAGACTGTGTCCTAGCCAGAAGTCACAGCAGCTTGGTGAATGTTCAGAAAGTAAGGAAACCAGTGACTGAAGAATAGGGAGGGAAGGGGAAGGGGCTAAAGGCTAACAGCGTCGTGGGAGCCAGAGCACGACTTTTCTGGGAAATTTGCAAATTTGGCTTCCATGACGTCACTTTATTTTGCCCTTTGCTGCCCTTGAGGTTAATTTTAATTCTACTACCATATCTTTAATTTCTTGCAGACCTTCAAATCACAGCTTCCATATCTTGAAAGCAAGTCTGCTGTCTCTTTCTCTGATTTCATTGTCCAAACTCAAGCCTGCTTTTATCTCAGCCTCTGTCCGGCGCTGCCTAGGATTCATGCATCTTTATCCAAATGGAAAAGCTAAACAGTTGTCTGTATCGCCACGTGGCCTCTGCATTTGATAATCTTCAGATGGGCTCGTCTTCGTCATCCAGCGCTGTTCTGGTGTTTTGTTCTGGAGCCCTTCTCTTAATGCACCGGGTTATAAATGTTTGGAGAAGGGTTTGCACTTTGCACATCCCTAAACAAGATGGAACCTGCCCCTACTCAAATCTCACATGGAGACTCGGTGAGATCATGGGTTTGGATGTTTGTTGTGTGATGATAAACCCACTTCCAAGCCTCAGAGCAGAGTGGACTCTGACTCTCAAGTCTTGCTGCAGGTTCCTGGCAGTGGTTCTGCCTACTTTTCAGTTGCTTTGCTGGGTTGCTATTTCCCCCTCTTCACTGTCTTAAGTCTGGGGTTTGAGGAGAACAGCAGCCTCTGAGAGGACTCCTGAGTTCATTTACTCTGAGGGCTGCCACCTGCTGAGTGTTCCCAAGCCACTTCTGGTCGTTTGCCAGCTAGCTGCCTGAGGATTTTTGACCTTGTAGAGATGAAGAAAAATGGAGATGAGATTAGGTAAAACAATTTTCTTGACTCATAGACGAACACACAAAGATCTGTTTGAGGGTCATTTGTCTTCTCACTGAAGCACCCTTTAAAAGTTTTTATAAAGATAACTTGGTGCTGCATAAATTTAAGTTTGCTTTGAGCTGAAGCCTAAGCAAAGGTTTTTTATCAGTTAGCTCTCTTTCTTCTCTCTCTCTTCTCTCTCTCTCTCTCTCTCTTTCTTCTCTTCTCTCTCTGTGTGTGTGTGTATGTGTGTGCGTGTGTGTGTTCACTAGTGCTTGTGTTGAAACAAGGTCTAAAAAGTCTCCACATAGGCAAGGATGATCTTGAACTTCTAAGCCTTCTACCTTCATCTCTAAAGTTCTGGAATTACTGGCATGTAGCAGCATGCCCAATTTTGCAGTGCTGGGAATCTTTCTCAAGGCTGCATCCATGCCAGGAAAGCACTCCTCTAACTGATCTAATCCCCAGGCCCTGTATAGACACTTTACAGTAAGAAAGTTAACGACCCATTCTGGCACTCCTCTTGTTTATTTTATTTTTTGTGTGTATGGAAGCTTTGCCTGCATGCATGTATGTGCGCAGAGTGCCCACAGAGGCCAGAGAGGGCATCGATTCCCTGAACTGGAGTTACAAACAGTTGCAAGTCACCATTTAGTTGTTGGGATGACTCTCACTCTCTGCAAGGCCAAAAGTGTTCTTTACTTACAAGCCATCTCTCGGCCCTACCTCTTGTTGATTTGATTTACAAGTGTTTCCTTTAAATAAAGGTTTATGCAGGTATACCCAGGCACCTATAAGATCTACCATCTTCTATTCACTATCTATTTTGGACAGCATTTGAATTTGACAAGAGCCCAGAGATAACTTTTGTGAGTTAAAGAATAAAACCTTTCCAATGTCATCCATCAGCAAAGACTGACAACTGTAACTTGAATTCATAGTGTTATGGGTTGTGGTCAGAGTCTATCTGTCCACCTCAGATTTATCAACACATTGAGAAAGTATAGAGTTACATTGGCCTCAGTATTCATAACCATGGTTTTGTTCATCAATTTTCATTATCAGTTTTCAAATTAAAAATCCAACCCCAGGGATATATGGCACCTTGTTTCATTTCAGCCACTGCCTAGCGGTTGCTCACTGCTACTCAGTGCCTTGCTTTGCATGTTGAATTTTTACCACTTCCCATTGCTAATCACCACAGTGTCCTGCCTCGACTTTTCTGTCCATCTCCCTGTCTTGCTGCTGTGTGTAGTTGTTCTTGTGACCCTGGATGCCCCTTTCGAAGCTCCTGGCCTTCTTCAGGCTCCTCAGTTGAAAGCAGAGGAAATCAGAAAGTCAGAAGTCATTTCTTGTCAAGCGTCCTGCCAGAAAATGCACAGTATAGTTCTCGGTGAGCAGGCACTTACCCTTTCTACGTTGTTTGTAGCTTAAAAGTAAGTCCTCTCTTCCTTCTCCTCTTTGAAATGTGATTCCTGATACCACTCCAAAATAGAAAAGACTAGAAAGAACATGCAAATACTGGACACTCCGTTTCAGTAACATAGCATATTTATCACTTTTAATGTCCTTGCTTCTTGCCTTTCTAATTTAGCCATGATTCCACTTGTAAAAATTATATGACTTGCATCCAATTCCACATTTAGCAAAATTTCTAAAGCGTGGCATTATGCAGTGAAATGGATCTGAAATGACGTCTGTACTCTCTATTTGGATTGAATTTAAAAGTATTAAACTTAAAGAACACCATCTGAAAATGTTATAGCATGACAAAAGAGCCCTGCCCTTGGGAGAGACCCTACCCCAGGGATCAAAACCTAAGGGAACACCACCACCTTCCTTCCCTTTCTCCAGCGCAACAGACTGACCCCAGGACCTCACACATGCTAGGCAAGCACCCCACCACTAAGCTGTACCCACACCCTCTTTTTACTTTTAATATTGAGGCAAGTTCTCACTAAGTTGCCCAGGCTTGACTTGAACTCACTCTATAACCTAACCAAGGACTATAGATTTGTAATCTTCCTGACTCAGCCTTCTGAGTAGGTAGCTAGCATGGCAGGCTTGTGTTATCTTAACTTCTGAGACCTTTTGAGCATGCACATAGACATGAAGTAAAAATAAAAAATAAAAAATGGAAATTTCCAGCTGGAAAATATCCTAGAAGATAGAGCCAAAATGGTTAGTACCAGTGAGCATGGGCAAGGGAAAGGGAGAGCAGGGAGGAACTCAAAAATGATGTCCCAAGGGCTAACTTGATCCATTTTTGTTGAAAGGTAGTTGTACCTATTTATTTATTTCCCTTTTAACCACAGTGGCAGAGTTCCAACAACTGAAAATATTTACTATCTGTCCTTTTGCAACAAGTATTTGATAGCCTCCCATGTCTGGGAGTATTGACTTGCAGCCAGATTCCATTCCTCCATTTTTGTCTATGTCCCCACCCTTCCTCTTGGAGGCCAGGTGTTCTGAGGATTGTGTACTGAGGTCTCTCAGCACTGGGTCTGGTGGTGGGAGGTGATGAACTGGAATGGCCATAATATAGTCACATCAACTGAAGCAGGGAGTACCAGTCTAAGCCAGTTAGCACAGAGCAAAACCCTAGCCACAGGGACTGTTCCAAAGATGGGCAGGAGATCTAATTTAAATCATATGGGGGAAAGATTGCTCATGGGTTTTGGGAAATTTTTTTTTGCTTTGCTTTTAATAGAAGCCAACTAGAAGACATCTCTGTTGTCTCCGGATGGCATGTGTGTAGTGCTATGGCCATTTGATTATAAGGAGGAAGTGTGGCCAGTTCGGAGCAGAAACAGAGCTAGGATGGAGACTCTACTGATCTTCAAGATTAACTTTGACTCAGTTAATTTAGTTATTGTGAATTATCCTTGGTTTCACGACTAATTGTTATCGTGGGTTTTTTGTTACATGAAGAATAAAATTTCCAACCAATACAAATGCACCCCCACTCCATTTACTTTATAAAAATACAGTGGAACTTCGTATTTATTCTGTTTGTTTGCAATACTAAAAATGTTTTTATATAAATTTTTTTACTTAATTATACCAGTATCTCTAAATGATTCTTAAAGAAACAGGTTAAAGCCCTCAAAACTCAGAGCCTAAAGTGTGTGTGTATGTGTGTGTAGGGGAGGTGATGTGTATGTGTGTGTGTGTGTTTGTGTGTAGTGTGTGTGTGGTGTGTATGTGGTATGTGTGTATGGTGTGTGTGTGTGTGTGGTGTGGTGTGTGTGTGTGCACTATGCCTCAAGTATCTTACAACTCAATTATAGTTCTTGCCACTTGTATTTTGTTTATGGGTCAGGAAAGCTCCCCCTGGACCTCTCAAGCTGTCAAATCTCATTTTCTACCTATGTGATGCCTTCAGGATACATCAACCGTCTTTGTGTGGTTTGTAAGACTCCCTCCACAGGGTTTATCTCCTGTCTCCTCTTCAGACCAATCCCCGCTGCAGACTGTGTTGACCTTCTGGCACACTCTTCACATGGTTTTACCATATCTTTTTGCATTTCCAAACACAAAGATACACTGTATCATTATTTTCTCATTCTACTTTGTACCTACAATATTGTTGTTCATCCTCCCATCTCAGCATGATGGTTGGATCCCCAAAGATGATTTAACTGGTCCCCAAGACTAGCTTAGCTCAGTCCTTTATCCATGAAGGCTTAAAATCAAGGCTCCATTTTGTTCACTATTAGGCCTCCAAAGATTTGCAAAGTGTCTGGCATGGAGCTGGCCCTGATATACGGCTCCAGACTAAATAAATCCCTTGGCCATTTCTAAAGATGAAGTTATGGAAAGTACTCATGTTCAAACGCAGAGTGCATTACTAGTGACTTGAGACTAAATGGCTTGACGAGAATGCTGGATAAACAACTAATAAATTCTTATTCTCTGACTGTTTTCCAGAAAACATGCAGAAAATTATCTTTTTAATTTGAAAACCATTTATACGGAAAGGATATTAGGTTGCCAAAACAAGTTATGAGAATGATCTAAACACCAGTAGAGTACATATTAGTAATCTCATTTTCAAGGTGAGAAAATTCGGATTCTCTACACACAGGGTAAGCAGCTTGACCTGCTTGGTATCAATGAATCAGTATCTGTGGACATTGTGAGCACCACGAACACTTTCTTGTGGTCATCATACCCAGGAAACCTATCTCCTTAGCTTTCAAGAATGAAGAATTTGTGACCCACAACTTAGGTTTAGACTCCTTGTGTGTGTGTGTGTGTGTGTGTGTGTGTGTGTGTGTGTGTGCCCTTGTGTTGCATCCAGGCCTCTCCTAAAAATGTCTGTGTTGAAAGTTTACCCCCAGTGTGTAGAAAGCCAAGTGTGTCACAGCCCCATGAGCTCTTTCTTGAACAGGATGCACAATGTAGTTGGAGATCAAGCCTTTGGGAAGTAATTAATCAAGATGATGTCATCTGTATGGGGTCCTGATGACAGTCTTAATGTCTTTATAAGAAGACATTCCCACATAACTAGAGTTCCTCCTCCCCTTCCTCCTCCTCCTTCCCCTCCTCCTTATGTTTGCTCTTCCTCTCCCTTTCCTCATTTCCACCCTCCTCCCTCACTTCCTCCTTTCCCTTCCCTTTCTCCATCCTTTCCTTACCTCCTGTATGAGGCCACAGTGGAAGGCACTAGTTTATAAGCCAGGAAGAGAACCTGAGCAGGATTGCATTATAGTCTTGAACTTCTGGTTTCCAAACTCTGAGAAAACAGATTTCTAATGTTGAAGTCACCAAGACTATGACAAACTTCACCCAGATAAAAAACAAACCTCGAAGCCACTGTGTCCCATGTCTGAGCTCTTTTTACAACAGGGAGGAACAAGTCCAATGAAATCTTTTCAGAAAGCTAGACAAAGTGATATCTAATGTCTTCAACAGTAGAGAATGATCTATGATCCCCTCCCCATGGCTGCTCATGTCTTGCCCCATGATGCCCTGATGAAGAGGGAGCCAAGAAGTGGGGTTTGGAGGAGACCCATGGCCAGGACCCATGATTTTGGTGGGTGTCTCAAAAGACAATGAAAGCCTGCAGCTAATGTTACCCTGTGGGAAATATAAATGCCCCCTAACACAAGAAGGCAGAGAAGCAGGACATAGGGAGGGAAGAAGGAAGGAAGGAAGGAGGTTCTTCCCCCACCTCTCTTTTATTCCTTTGAAGCCTCTATAAACATTTTCATAATATAATTGTAATAATACACTATTTCAGTAAAATGGCTAATAAAACAATCTAGAAAAGTAGATATATAATCATAGCGGGGTGTGCACTGGTTGGTTTTTGTCAACTTGACACCAACATAGACATGTCTAGGAAGAGAGAATCTTAACTGAGAAAAATGCCTCCATAAGATTGGCCTGTAGGCAAGTCTGTAGGGCATTTCCTTGATTAATGATTAACGTAGAAGTATTACACTAACTCTTAGTGGTACCATCCATAGGGAGACATACCTGAAGCACATAAGACAGTAAGCTCAGCAAACCATTAGATACAAGCCAGTGAGCAGCACTCCTCTAGGGCTTCTTCTTCTTCAGTTCCTGCCTCCAGGTTCCTGCCTTGAGTTCCTGCCCTGACTTCCCTAGATAGTGGACTATAAGCTGTAAGCTGAAACAAACTCTTCCATTCTCAAGTTGCTTTTGGTCATGGTGGTTTGTCACAGCAATAGAAACCCTAACTAATGCGGGCTTATAAAAAGTGAACCAAATTGAAAGAATCCACCTCAGGAGATTTCGAATATGCTAAGGGAAGTGAAGAGAATCGAAGTTTCTGGGGAGAAGTGAGAGAGGAGGTTACACTGTACCTCATTTTTAATGAAGGGAACAATGGCAGCCAGTGGCCCACTTGGTGGACTTGAGAGATGGTTTCTAGAGCAACAATTAAGACAATTTGGGGACCCACAGATTCTGTGCCCAACATTTCAGGAAAATGTTCACTCACATAAGAAATGCACAATCTGAAACAAGGATGCTGCGCTCCCAGTCAGCCCCACTGCGTCAGAGGGCCCAGACTTCACTTGAGCACAATATAATCTCTGAAAAATTAGACAACGATTTGATGATGTACAAATTCAAGTGGTGTGACAGATTTATGCGTCTTGTAATGATCTGTGGTTTTGAACTGTAACGTGACAATGCCAGACAGTGAGTAGTCCGAGACCACCAGCATTGGAGAGGCCTTTCCACATGGGCTGCCCTATTATTTATGCTAAGTCCATTTTGCACATTTAGCAGTTTCGTTTTCAAAGAGAAGAGACAAGGTCCTCAACTTCTAAACCCAAGTCCATGCTGGCCCACCCCTCACCCCTATCTGACCCATCCCTCACCCCTAGACATACACCCCTTCCAGCCTCTGCTGACTGGATGGTGCAATTTAGACCCAAGACACACCACACAGTTTGCTTGCAGTTGTTTGACGTTGTTTTATTTACAAATCATGAGCACATTTGGGTCGCCCAGCACGTTTCTCAGAGGCTCTTGCCAGCCCAGACAGATGGAGACGTAAATCAAGCCCTGTCTGCTTCCCTCTGCAGATGGTCACATGGAAAACTGTGGGCCTCAGGTCCATGTGTGTTAGCAGATGGCTGCTGTCTTCCATGTGTGCCCTGGGCCTCTGGGAGATCAGGAGCCTCCAATTGGGACTGGAAGTAGAGCAACTAGGGGCCATGGAGGAATTAATACTAGGCACAGTGGGGTCTTCTTTTCTGTCCCTTGGTCCCTTATTGGTCCAGAACATTAGGCATGCAACACATTCTATTTTCTTAACACTTCCATTTTTACTATTTAAATGTGCACTCACCTGCTCTGGGAGATGTACATATTTGTCATATGCCTAGGCTTTGATTTGTTCTTATTGTAGCAAGCAAATTGGAGACCTTTAGCAGGTAGCATTGTGACTACTTGATTTGTGGTTTTCATTGTAAATCAACTTTGTGAAGACTCGGCTTGCAAACAAAAACTCAGACATTGGCAGGGGCATACAATTGGGTAACATTTGACAGATGGATGTGCCCATAAAAGACTACCTCAATCAACAAGTAGGCTCCTTATTCTCATCTGCCCCACAGATTCCACTTTGCAGGTAATTGCTAGTCTCTTCCTTGACATGGTTGAGGGAAGATGTTTCTCTTTTCTAGTAGGTCCTGTAAATAGAATCGTTCTGTGGATATTGGTTCTGTTTGGCTTTGTCCATTGAATATAGAGTTTTAGGAAAAGATCCCTGTCTTCACACTTATTGTAGCCTGTGTCAATGGCTGTGTAGTATTACTTAATCCTAGGCAGCTTAATGTGTTAACCGTTTCAACTATGAATGGAGACTTACATGGCTTGAAGTTTGCAATTACTGTGGATGAAGCCCTTAGAGCTTGTATGTGTCATGTTTGCAGCATGTTTCATCTTTGGGGAAATGCCTAGAAGTGGGATAGCTGGGTCTCATGCAGCTTTTCCTACCCAGAGCTCCACAGGTTATTCCCTTTGGCCTCCCCTCTAGCCACGTAGGTCTTAGTTGTCAGTAGGACCTGGTGAGTAAGGCAAAAGCAAAACATGCTATTTGTCTCCGATTAGCCTCTAGATGTAGTTAAGCTGCATCCATAGGTTTGTATGTAATAAATAGCATGTGACTGTATTTTTTTTACAAACATATTTTTGGCATTCCTCACAGCAATAATTTTCCTCTCTCCTTGATGACATCAATTATTCTCATACCAATATTTCTGAGTTTCTAATAGTGAAGTAAATACCAGTGGATCAGTGTGCATGCATCTCTGTGTAATTGTTGCTGGGATATCATCTCTGGTCCTTATGTTAAAGTGTCAATATTCAAATGAATGAAGTTGCTTTTTGTTTTTCAACTTAGGAGCAAACCATTTTCACAAATTAGAATAAATTAGGTGCCTCTCTGCCTTTCCCTTTCCTAGATTTGTGACTTTTGGGGTTGGTTTTGAGTTCCAGGAGTCTAACAAAGGCCATCTGTGAACCTTGGGATCAGGGCTACCCACTGGAGCCTGATGGGGTCACCAGTAGAAACAACTGACAGCAATGCCCCCACCTTTCCCTGAATCCATCAGTAGGAGATAGTTCAGTAGTGACTGGTAGTGCTCCCTGAATCCCTCCTCCGCCCACAGCTGGCTATTGATGGGCCTGTTTTTATGTAGATATGAGCTCTCAGCTACTACTCCAACACTATTCCTGCCTATCTGCTGCAATGCTCCCCACCATGATGGGCATGGACTAATCCTTTGAAGCTATAAGCAAGCCCTAGCTAGACGCTTTCTTTCAAAACTAGCCTTGGTCATGTTGCCTCTTCACAATAGAAGAGCAACCAAGACAAAATGCAAAGTCACTGTAGCACATCATGCAAACAGACTCATGGAGAGAAATCATACCATCATTTCAATAGATGAAAAGGTCTTTCACAAAATCTAACACCCTTTCATGATAAAAGTCCTGAAGAAACTCAGAATAGAAGCAACACACCTTAACATACAGGTTACAAGTCTATAGTCAATAGGATATTAAATGGGGAGATATTCAAAGCATTTCCTATAAAATCAGGAAGAAAACAGGATCTCCATTCTTTCTCCATTCTTAATTAATATACTACTGGAACCTTTCAGAGCAATAAGACCAGAGACATAAACATAAGAGTACAGTTTGGAAAGGTAAAGTCCAAGTGCCCTTATTTTCACATGATTTGGTTTTCTATCTAAGAGTCCTTTAAAATAATCCATCAGAAAGTTCTTTGAGCTAATAAACAATTTTAGCGAAGTATAAAATTAAAATACAAATATCCCTAGCCTCCCCAGGGACATCAATAACAGCATGATGAAGAAGAAATCACTGAAACAATCCCAAATTGAAAGTTGCATCTGAAAATTAACATACCTTTAAATAAATCTAACCAGGGAATTGAATGACCTCTGTTACAGAAACTTCAAAATACTCAAGCAAAATTGAAAACAATGCTAGAAGATAGAAAAAAACCCAAAAACAAATGCAAAAAAAAAGAAAAAGAAAAAACAAAACAAAAACAAAACCTTCCATGCTCATGGACTGGAAGAATCAATATTGTAAAAATTGCCAAAAGCAATCTACAAGATTTGAGGCAATCTCCATCAAAACACCAATAATATTTCTCATGGAAATAGAGGAAAGACTCTACGATTCTATTTGAAGCATGAAACACCTTTGATAATTACACTGAGCCTAATACAGTACAGAGATGGGGGTGGAGAGATAGTTCATCTGTTAGGAACATTAGCTGGTCTTCTGGAGCACTGGGATTCTATTTCCAGCACCTGCGTGGCAGCTCACAACCATCTGTAACTCCAGTTCCAGGGGCTCTTGTGCTCTCTTCTGGCTTCAGCAGGCACCAGGCACACATGTAGGACACAGACAACTATGTAGATAAAATGCCCATACACATAAAATAATTTTAAAAATTTAAAGAAAAAAAAAACTGACAAAAGCACCACCATAGCTGATTTGAAGTTATATTGCAGCATGACACAGACACAGAAATGTAGATTATGAGAACAGAATACAAGACCCAGATACACACTCATGCAGCTACAGTCACCTGAATTTTGAGCAAAATGCTAAAAGTACTTATTGGAGAAAAGGCAGTCTCTTTCACTTAATGAGGGCTGGGGAAACTGAATATTCACATATAGAAGAGCAATAATAAACCCTTGTCTTTTACTTTGCATTAAAAAAAAATCAACTCCAAATGGATCAAAGATTCAACAAAAGACCTGGAACTTGGAACCCTTTAGAGAGAGAAGTTAAAAAAAAAAAAAAGGAAAACCAAAACAACGAAAAACCAAAATGCATCCTGGGGTAAGAGCAAGTTAAGATCTGATTCAAAGTTACTGCTCGCTTATCTGATGACTTACTCTTCACTTTTATGGTCCTGGAAAACAACAGCAGTTAAGAAAAGTGATAGGAATTATTTACGCCTTTAAGCCTCATTTTATCTGAAGCCTTGAGTTTCAAGATCTCACATTCAAGGGCCAAAGGAAAATTTAAAGACCCACAAAACCATTTTGTCTCTGTTTGAAAAGAAGCTACATGAAGCATGAGTCCGCTCTAAGACTTTGAAGGTCAGTACTAATCATATCGACGCCGATTCTTCCAGTCGCTTGTGCTCCGTACCAGTTTTTGCTTAAAACACGGGCTCAGTGTGGATTCTATGCCTGCACAACTCTTTTAAATCTTTAAGGGAAAGCAAGAATGTGTGAGGATGTGGATGAGTGAAGGGAACTGAAGCTAGGAAACAGTAAGGCTCACTCAGGTGAGACACACAGAAGGACTAAGAGCTTGAATAAAATTGAAAAGCAATAGAAATGCCCAAACTAGGGCAACCAGGAAACGTTTGCTAGTATAAACTGCCATAAGGATCCAAAGCACAGGGAAAACAAGCTCTCTGTGAAGCACCATGTTTGCACGATATTCTGCTTTCTGTCGTTGAGGGCACACTAGCAAGTGCTGGTTAACTTAAGCTACGTTTGTTATCCTGGTCATAGAAGAGAAATCAAAAGAGACAAACAAACGAGGTTGGAAATAGTAGGGCAATATTGCTGGACTTGGATAGAGAAGTAGAGGAGGGTAGAGAGCAAATCTGAGAGGAAGCTATTGAAGGCAAACGCTGAAGGCCATCCTCTCAGGACAAGTAGGAAAGGAAGACGTAGAGAGTTGGGAGGTGGACTCAAGAACGTTTCTACAGCACAATCCATGTTTGTCAGGTTCCCAGTGATAGCAGAAATCATACTCACAGGACATTTAACACCTCCCCCAGAAAGACGGCATTCCTGGTGGTAACTCAAGCAATCCCTATGAATCTGAGGATAATCAGGGAAGCACTAGGGAAACACAAGCAGAAGAGGCTGTGCGCCCAGAATCAGGAGCTGTGCCTCTCTAGTCATAGACGCTCTGAGCAGGAGGTTCTCGGGCTGACCGTGGATGATCAGTTTGACTCTGCCTTCAGAGCAATGAGATTGTGGGGTGACCCTGTGAGGGGACTATTCCCTCACAGCCAGGAGCAGAAATTGTGGGTGCTTGGGGTAAAAAGTAGTTGGCCTCGGGGACTGTTGTGATCGCTCTTCTCTGTGGGGTTGGGGAACTTTCAGTTTAGGAGATCCTCCCACCTCCTCTCACAAAGCCATTGTTTTTTTTGAGACCTGTTCCACAAGAGGGGACTCAGTCTGGTACTATAATCCTAGTCAAATGCTTGTGGTCATGGTCCCTGGAGGGGAAACTGCTACTGTTACCTTGTCAAATGAACATGCTGTCAAACTGCCTTCTACATGCTTATGCTAATAGACATAGATTATTAATCATGCTAATTGGCCTAGATTAGAGCCTTTCTCAACCTTGGCCAGAGAACCTTCTCTGCAATGGGCAACCCTTAACGCTGAGGCTCACAACTGGTCAAAATATGGAGTAATGACTGTGGGTGCTTGGCTGTGGATGGGACAGACCGGCCCTCCTTCTCCCCCAAAGACTCTGGGAACATCTCTGGAGAAAGAGCAGAAGGAATGGAAGAGATGGAGGTCGGAGGAGGTGCTTCGGAATGCTGTCTTCTACACAAATGGCCATCAGAACCTGTGAGCTTACTGCACTTGCGGTTATTCCCAAAGACCAGCCCAGGATCAAGCCAACAAAATCAGTCAATATTTCAACAGGTTGAACCAATTAGATACAGTGGATTGCAATTAGCAAAACAAGTCATGAACGTGGGAAGAGGGTTCCTGGGGAGAGTAGGATGAGAAGCTGGGGGAGGGTATGATCAGGATATATTCTTTACATATATGAAATTATCAAAGAATAAGTAAAAGGTATTCTCTTAAAATATGTTTTTAATTGAAATAGAATTATATCAATCTTCCCTTCCTCCAGCCCCTCCAAGCTACCTCCCACTCCCAAGTTGATAGCCTCTTTTCATTTGATTATTCTGTTACATGCATTATATATGCTTGTATATGTATGCAATATATATATATATATATATATAAAATATATAATATATATATAAAACCTTCTGAGTCTTTTCTTTTTCCTGTGATTGACTGACAAGCACAGGCTGGGATTCGAACTCAGGAGAGACAGACTGACACTGCGACTGCTGAGGTGCGCCACTGCTGGCCAGTCTGAGTCTTTTTTGTTCTTTGTGTATACATAGCTTCAGGGGTGACCCCCCTCTGCATTGGACAGCCAGTAAGAAGCTTGTTCCTGAAAGAGGCTAATTCTCCTTCTTCCAGCAGCCATCAGTTGCCCATAGCTCTTTGTCTAGGAGTGAGACTCTAAAATTTTCAGCTTTATAAGTTAACATGTCCATCAATATTGTCATTATTCCAGTCATTTGATGCAGCCAAGTCTAAGAGAGATAGTTTCACAGCAGACTTCTTGGTCTTCTGGCTCTCATGGGCCTTTCCACCCTTCTATTGTGTTCCCTATGCCATGATGTGGATGTCTCTGCTGGGGCTGGGCTTCCCACAATCTGTTCATCTCTGCCTTGTGTCTATCTGTGTCTTTCTATGATGGTCTGCATTTGCTGGAAAGATGAACTTCTTTGACGAGAGTTGAGAGCTAAGCTCATCTGCAAGTCTAAGGGTAAGATTTGGAGTGTACTTGGTATTTGTGCTAATCCAGCAAAGTGGCTGCAGTGAGTTCTTTTCTCACCTGTCATAGGAAGTTGGCTAGGATTCTAGTACCAGGCATGATTTCCCTCCTGTTGAGTGAGCCTTAAATACAGTTAGACACCTGTCAGTCACCACTAACATCTGACTGTCACCTATGGCACTTTTATACTTATCAAGTAAAAGATATTCTATTGAAAAATTGAAAGAATTTCAAATCTTACTTTCAATATATGAAAATTAACTCAAAGGCAATTAGAGACCAAAATTACAATGTTTTATGAGAAAATAAAGTATGTTAAGTGTGTGTCTTTTTTTCTTTATCTTTTGGTATTTAAATCTACATATTCCAGAGCTGGTGAGATGGCTCAGTAGGCAAAGGTCACTTCCTGCCAAGCCTAATGTCCTGAGTTTAATCCCCGGGACCCATATGAACAACCAAATTCTGAAAGTTGTCTTTTCTCCTCCACACTCAAGCTTGGCAACTATACACCATGGCACATATATACAATGCAATAAACAGATACATTGTAATTAAATATATATTCTAGATGTGGCCTCTGTATTTGAGATGGGCATTCCAAATATATCTGAATAGTGTATTTTGCTTGTCTTCTGTTCTCTTTAACAACATTTTTTTTGTCAGAATAGTAAGTTTCTCTGTGGATAAATTATGTTTCATATGTGTGTATCACTAATGTAATATAATATAATGCCCACATGCCAATTCAATAATTTTATATATATATATATATGTATATATATATATACATATATATATATATGTGTGTGTGTGTGTGTGTGTGTGTGTGTGTTCAACAGCAATAGTGGTATACATCTATAAAATATACTTTCTTTCATCAAAATAAGTTTATTTTTTAATTTTTGCAAGTTTCATTTAATTTTCACAAGCTTCATACACATATACAAGGAAATATGATCACATACACTCCCATCTTTATTTGTAGTAAACTCTCCAGGAAAATTGTGGCCAGCACAGCCACAGACTAACAAGAGATTATAAACTACAGATATCACAAATTCAAGAGTCTTCAGCTGCATGACAGAGTATCCCTAAATGCAGCAAATAAGACAGAACAGTAGATAAAAACAAAGACTTTACAGTAGGTTCTTCTAATTCCAGGGCCAGGCAAGAGGATAGCTGTGTGGCATATAGCAGTACTTTGGCCAATAGTAGACTGTGTGTACAATAAACTCATCAGTTCATGCTGTCTAATGATATCATAGCATCATTCATATGACTTGACTCTGATGATGTCACCATGACCAAATCATGTAGCAATGCCTTGAGCTCAATGTCCGAATGCCTAAATGGGCTTCCAACTCTCTCCCCAGGATCTCTCTGAATCCACAAGGAAGTAGAAATGCCTTCCTCACTAGGTCACTGTAAGCTTTAAATGAATCAACTCAACTGTGCTCACTAATTTTATGTCAACTTGACAAAAGCTAGAGTCATTTTTTTGAAGAAGGAACTTCAATTTAAAACATGATTCTACCAGGCTTGTGGGCCAACCTGTGGTGCGTGTTCTTAACTGAAGATTGATATGTGAGAGCTCGGTATACTGTGGGGAGTACCATCCCTAGGCTGGTGGTCCTGGGTGCTATAAGAAAGTAGTCTGAGCAAGCCATGGGGAGCAAGGCAGTAAGCAGCATCCATCCATGGCCTCTGTGTCAGTTCCTGTCTCCAGGCTCCTTCATTGAGTTGCTGCCCTGACTTCCTCTGATGATGGACTGAAATGTAGAAGTGTGAAAGAATGTAATAAAAATAAACTCTTTTTCTCCCAAGTTGATTTTGGCCATGGTGGTTAACACAGCAATAGAAATTTTAAGATAACAAGTAACTCACTTAAAACAAGTTCTAACCCATAGCAAATTGGTTAACTGTGTGTTAAATAGAAAAAAGGGGGCAGGTGGTAAATAAAGCAAAAGAAGAAATAAAATTCTGAGTAGTTAATATCAAAAAATATGGGCTTTGGCTTGGAATGTTCATCAAGTAACAAATAAGGAACACAAAAGTTGATTTCTGGTATAATAAAGTTTTAAAAGTTCATATTTGAGAAAAATTAATCAAGTGTTTATAAAACAGTGACATCCAGAAATCTTTAAAGACTATATCCAATAAATGGAATCATTTAAGACACTCAAAGGAAAAGAAGACCTCACTGACAACCAAAACCCCTGATTTAGAATAATGTTCTTCCAAAAGTAAAGAAGAAACTAAGACGGTCTTAGCACAATCTAAGGGAGCTAGAATAAGTAGCAGAAGAAAAGCTGGAAAATTCACAAGTGTGTGGAAATTGGATAAGGTCTTGAATGTGTCTCAGAAGAACTCCCAAGAAAACAGAGGAAAAAAAATGCCTTCAAATAAATAAACACAAAACAATATACTAAACTTGTGTCATTTACCGAAAGAAATTCTTACCAAAGGAAATTTATATAAACACTAAATAGCTCAATAGCCTGTATTCACCCTGTGAGTTACTAGAAAAACAAGAAAAATATGGATTAGCATTGAAAGAAATTAAATGGACAACAGAGAAACAAAAGAAAAACAAAACATCTTTTGTTTGGTGAGCTTTGGTTCTTTGAAAGGATAAAAACTTATAAACCTTTGGTTGACTGGGAGTGGTGTGAAAGAGAAGGAGAAAGGGAGAGAAGACAGAGAGATAGAAAGAGGGAAAGAAAGGGAGGCAGGGGCAGGAAGAATGAAAACCATATGCAAAAATGGGTCATTACTACAGACCTTACAGAAATTGAAAACATTATGAGGAAATATGATAAAAATAAGGTGCTAACAAACCAAATAATCTAGATGAGATCACAGACTACTAAAAAATAAAACTTAACAAAATCGACTTAAAGAGAATTAGAAACTGTCAATCAATCTATAATTAATAAATGCATCAGTAATCACAAATTCCTCCCAAAGAGTGACCTAACTACTGACTCTCTTACAAATGTGTGGAACTATTGATTATTGCCAATCAATGTCAAGACCATTGGGGTGAGAGGTGGTGATAAGGACACAGAGTATCGGACTTTTGTGAGACAGTTTCCACAATGGTGATGGTTCAAGTGGACACTCATAAGCAAACGCATAAAGTTAAATCTGCCCTTTAGAATATATAAATATCCACTCAAAGAGAAACAAGCTAATTTAATAGTTGAAAATCAGAAGAAAATAAAAAGTTAAGTCTATATATCTTATAGTGGGCAATGAATTTTTATATTTTACTAAAAGAAAGAAGCAACAAAAGAAAATAGATAAACTTGTATATTAAAGTTTACATGAATTTAAAATCTTTTCTTGAAAAAGAACATTATTAATAAAGTAAGAAAGAAATCCTGCAGAATAGTATAAAATACTTAAGAGTATTTAAATATTATCTGTTAAAAAGGGACATAATACCCAAAATACATTTAAAAATTTTATACCTCAGTAACAAGAGACAGACTTCCTAGTGGGCAACTGTCTTGAGTAAAAAGTTCCCCAATTAGAATATAAGTTTTCTATAAGTTTTATTTTTACTCTTGTGTTTGTATGTATGCACGTGAGTGCAGTGCCTCTGGAGACCAGAAGATGGCATTGGATCTGCTGCAGCTGGAGTCACAAGCGGTTGTGAGCTGTGGGTACTGGGACTAGAACTTGGTTCTTTTGGAGGATCACAGTGTACTCTTATCTGCTGTCCAGCTCCTGAAGTTCACTTTCATGTTCCTAATTTGCCATTTGATCACTCCCAGTCAAAGAATTTTCTTTGCTGTTGCTGCTTTAATTCTTTACTATCTCCTGACTTTCTTTTCCCTCCAAACATATATCCCCTCGCTATGGGCCAGTACTTGTCTTTAAGTGATTTGCTTTGATTGATTCCTCTTACATTTATGCAGGAAGTGCAGGAAAAAAGTTAACTAGGCTTTCCAAGACTTAAACATAGAATTCTTACCAGTGACTCAGCAATGCACTCTCCAAATTATATCCAAAAAAATTGGAAACAATATCCAAAGCTACTCTGTCTGTAAGGCTAGAGAGCTGGCTCAGTGGTTTAGGGCACTTGTTGCTCCTGAAGAAGACACAGGTTCAATTCCCAGCACCCACATGGGTGCTAACAATTTTATGTACCTGCAGTTCCAGGGGAATCTGATGGTTTCTTTTGGCTTCCCTGATCACCAGACACTTACATGATACAAATGCATACATGTAAGTAAAACATTCAGGTACATAAACTAATCCAAAATGATTTTTAAAATATCTATCTCTGTGTGCTTGAATGAGCATTATTTATGTTATCCAAAGGAAAATAAATTGTTAATTATTAATATTTATGAATTATGAATTATTAAATATGTGTATAAAATGTGATAACTGTAATAGTGTTGGTTAATTTTTAAAGAGCACAGTACTTAGGGACTTACCTGGCAATATAAAGAAAGCTTGGTGACATTTTGCTAATGAAAGAATCCAGACAGAAAGATCACGTGTGTGATTCTTTATATATCAGCATTTTTCAAACTGTGCATCTCAACCCCATTGGGGGTTGAACGATTCTTTCATAGAGGTCTCCTGAGACCATTTATAAACACAGATATTTACATTATGGTTCATAACAGTAGGAAAATTATAGTTATGAGGTAGCAACAAAATAATTCTTTGGTTGGGGAGTCACAAAAACATGAGGAGCTGTATTAAAGGGTCAAGCCTTAGGGAGGCTGAGAGCCACTAATAAATGTGAACCAATAGGAACAGCTAAATGTACAGAAGTAAAATCTATCCGTGGCCACCAGAGACTGCAGGGCAGGGGCATTAAGAGGATCTGGCTTCATTTTGAAAAGTTTGGAGATGTCCTAGAGCCTGATAGAGGTGGAGGTCACACTGAATGTTAATGCCTCAATGGTCAGCGATGCTCTTCTATGTGGTGGGGATTCCATTGCCATAATTTTTTATAGAAGGTTTGCAAACACAGCAGTATAGAAAAAATGGCTGAATCCATAGTTTACGTTTCCTTGTTCCATCCTGGGAGTAAAAGGAAAACAAAGCAAAATCCCATGTGGAATATTTAACCTGTCTTTTTAAACTAGGGAGAAAAGGCAGGGAGGGAGAGGGGAGAAGTCTAGAATTCATACTTTTGTTCCATGGCTGAAAACAAACAAGCAAAGAAACCTAGACCTATATTGATGACCCAGAAGCAGTAAATAGTACCCAGAGAGCGAGGCTGATGCCAGCAAGGAAACCTTACTCTGGAGTCCATGGTTCTGCTGGGTTCTTGCTCTGTCCTATGCTCTTTCTGAAATCCAGCCAGAGGAAAGAGTCCAAAGTCTCCATTGAAGTTCCCAGTTTCATGACCTGGTCTTTTTCAGATGTTTAAACTACAACAGCAAGAAGCTCACTCACTACTTGCTATCTGCTCAGTTCTACCAATATACGATGCGTCTATTTTTAAGTAGACTCGGGGAGTTGCTGGGGGCCCTTGATAGTTTGGAATACAGAGCCAAAAGATTAAATATTTACCTTTCAAAAGGTTCTGACATTAGGTATTGGTTAAACAATGAGATTCCTGAGCTGGCACATGGTGACAAGATTTTGCACTATGGAAAATCCACTCACTTCCACCTGGTGAGATATACCAGGCCAGGGGTGGCATCCAAGTGAGCAGGCCCAGAGACCAGTTTCCAATAAACAGGAGCTCTGAACAACAGAACACAAAGCTAGCAGTCATCTTCAAAGATCGTTGGGAGGGAGCCTGAAACCAGCACTTCACACTGAGGATTAAAAATCAATTTCCACACTACGAAGATATAACATATTAGGTCTCGAAGGCATTGAAAGGAGCTGTGTGAATCAACCAAGTTTTGCTGAAATGTGGCGTCTGAAGATGCCAAAGGACAGGACTTGAGTTTTAGACTAAAGTGTGAATGCAGGCCCTGCTTAGCCAGCCTTGTGGATCTCATCTGAAGATGCTGTAATGTGAAGATGATGTATTGGAGAGCTTATGACAAAGCACAGGGCCACCAGTGTTTATTACAGCAGTTTCAAATTCTCCCAAATAGAGATGTGGTTACCCATACAACTGGATCCCTGGACCTTCTGTCACTGTGGCTGGTCTGTAGAACTCACGTAGGTGATAACTAATTACACTGTCAGATGCAACAAAAATGGTTTTTTTAGAAATAAGCCTTTCTGCCCAGAGTGTTCTCTGTGTCTTAAACTACTCTCAGCGGGGGAAATTTAGTTGTCTAACCTGCTTAACTGGGACCAGCTTTAACTACACTATGATGGATCTTGATGTTTCAGAAGTACAGGTTCCCTCATCTGCACAGGGTACACTAAGATCGCCACTGGGTATGTCAGTCTTTAGACGGGACTGAACCCTCTGCATGCTGGGTTCCTCCTCCCTGTGGTAAAATTTAATTATAAATTAAACACAGTAAGACATTACCAGCAATAACTGATAGTAAAAAACAACACTGTAGTATAATTAAAGTTACAAGGCTGTACTCTTTCAAGATAGAGAGTTTTCCATTTAATGTTCTTGGATTTATATCTGTGGTTGCCACCTGATAATTAGAATCATGCATAATGGAGGCATCAGATAATTAGAATCGTGTATAAAGGAGACTTGGGCCCAGAGTTGTTTAACTTTCTTTGTTTTTTCCTATATGAATTGTTCTCTACTATTTTCATGGACTCGCCAAAGAATATGATGGGTGGGATCTAGAGTAAGGCTACAGTAACATTTTAGACAGTTCAAACTGTTTTCCGAAGTGGTGTACCACATGACAACCTGATCACTACCCTGCAGGATTTTGTACTATAACCATTAATGTCAAAATCTGTCCTATCAGACCACATCATGTGCAATGGTGTGGCATGACTTGGTCTGCTTAGCTCTCTGGAATTTTCCTTTTTCTACTGTATGATATTATCTAGTATATATCTTCTGGTAAGTGAATTGGGAGATATAGAAAAGAACCCTTCATGTTTCAGCTCTAAAACTCCAAGTCTCATGAGACACAGTACCTCAGGCTATCCCAGAGTAAGGGCTGTCTGCTTCAGAGGATAGCCCTCCTACACCAGTAAAAGCAACCAGGGCATCTCTGCTGCTGGTTTCACTCTTTTCTCAGATGAATTATTTACTTTTGAGGACTGGTATTTTCTAAAACTTGGATCTGTTTTCCTTCCTCACAGTTTTCTTTTCCCAATGCCTGGCACTAATCTAAAGTTTGTGAGTACTCTAGCAGGGTTCCCAGTGCCTGCCTCTACTGCTGACAGTACCGCTAAAGAAAACTGGACAAATGACTTGCGGGAGTAGCCAGAGGACATAGTTGCAGTCTTCCATTTTCAGCCTGTCTTTATGTCTTGATATTCTGAAATGTCGGAGCTTCAGGGAAGTTAGTAGAAAGCTGAAACTACAGCTCAGGGGTAGAATGCTTGCCTAGCATGTCCAGGGACACAGGTTCAGCCACCAGTGTTACAAACCATGGGTGATGGTGGTAGTGGTGGTGGTGGTGGTGTGGTGGTGGTATGGTTTGTGTGTGTGTGTCCACAATAGCACATAAGATCTTGGCCCAGCTCCTCTAATGGTGACTTCTTAGATGGTTACCACTAGGGAAATGATACAGGTGTATACTGTTACCTGTACTGAAGAATTTATTTAGGATTTATTACTTTTCATGTAAGCTCTCTCTCTCTCTCTCTCTCCCTCTCTCTCTGCTCTCTCTCTCTCTGTCTCTCTCTCTCTCTCTCTCTCTCTCTTCTCTCTCTCTTCGTGTGTGTGTGTCTGTGTGTCTGTGTGTTGTGTGTCTGTGTCTGTGTGTCTTGTGTCTGTGTGTCTGTGTGTCTGTGTCTGTGTCTGTGTACCATAGTTTATGTGTATATATTGCAGGTATGCATTTCCTCACTTTGAAGGAACAAATGAACTGTCCCTGCCCCTCCATAGTCTTTTGGGTGGATTTGTTTATTTGTTTGTAGTTGACTGGTTTGAGACAGAGTCTTGTATTATAACCCTGGCTGACTTAAAACTCTGTAGACTCAGCTGGCCTTGAACTCACAGAGCTCCATCTTCATCTGCCTCTTTGCCTCCAGCTCTCTGGCTCTCTGACCCTGACCCTGCCCATGCCCATGCCCTGCCCTGCCATGCCCACTGCCTCCCACCTCTGCCATCTCTCCCTCCCATGTTTGTGTTTTGCAGGCTCCACCCTAATCAAGACACAGAGCTACTATTTACGTAGAAGACCCCTCCTCTCCCTTTATGTCACAGTCACCTCTACCCTTGTTTCTGTCCCATGGAATGTACAAATTCATTTATCATCACCTTCAATCATTCGGAGATACAACCTTTATATCCTGGCTCTTTTCTCCCAGCTGATGCCCTAGAGTTCCATCAAGTTGCTTTATGTATCATTAGCCCTTTACCCTCTTTACAAATGTAAAATTCTTTTTAAAATGTGTGTGAGTGTTTTTGCACATGAACGCAAGTGCCTGAGAAATCATTATATTCCCCTGAATTGGAGTTAGAGACGTTTAGGGGCCACTGATATGGGCACTGGGAGCCAGCCCTCCATCTCCATTGCTCTCTCTTTATTGCAGTGTGGCTTGTGAATGTGAGATTTTGTTTTCCATGCCCTTAGGGGAGAACATTTGTGTCCTTTCTACCTTGGGGCTATTATGAATAAAGTTGTTGTATTTCTTGCTTGATTTAGTTGACATTTGTGAGTTCTTTATATATTTGAGATATGTATCCTTTGTTGGAAATACAATGTCCAAATGTTTTCTCTTCATCTGTACCTCATTTTCCCACTCTCTTGACAGGACGTTTCTCGGAGGAGAATTTTAAAGCGGGATGAAATCCAATTTATTAATATGTTTTTATGATTTATACTTTTGGTATTCATGTCTGAGAAGTCTTTGCCGATGGTTAATTGTTACAATCTGTGCTGATTTTAAGACTCTCTGTAAGAAACAATACATTAAATTATTTACTCTATTTGCCTCTTTACCTGTTAAAGCAAGCAGAACCCGTGTAGCAGCAAGGTGAACCATCGTGTCTAAAGCAACGGTTTCTCAAAATGCAGCATGCATGCAAATTACCCAAGAGTTTGTCGCACTCAAGCTATGACTCAGCAAGTCTGGGGTCAGCTGGAAAAAATCACTTCTAACAAAATTTCCACCTGATTCTAAGACTGATGGTCCAAGGGCCATGCTTTGAGAAACTAAAATTCAGAATTCAATGTTCCTCAAATATCTGATAATGGGGATAGGTAAGAAATCATGGGTTTCATCGGGAAAAATAAGGCATAAGTTTGAGATATAAACAGTAGACATGACTTGACTCCTCTGACTTTTCTTTTTTGCCATGCTGGATTCTTATTTACTCAGCTTTGGCTGTTATTACTATAGTGGATATGTTACGGTTTCTCAAAGCCTTCTTAGAATAAGGTTAGTTATGAATGAAATGAAATGCTTGGAGGTTTAAGTGCGGTCTTTGCTCACACACCAGGAATGGATCCTGCTGCTCGTTTATTTTTCACTCCCTTTGTTAAAATTACTGTTATAATTGTGTTAAAAATAAAGAAACATAATACTCTGTGCAATATTAGAAATTTAAGTTGTAATTCTTTTTCCTAAATTGGCTGAAAGTACACCTTAACTTTAACTTTCTTTTCTTAAATATAATGGGTCGGCAGTGTTTAAAAAAAGAGTAACCTCTTCCTCTTCCTCCTCTCTCTCTCTCCTCTTCCTCCCCTTTCCTCCCCTTGCTTCTCCCTCTACTCCTTTTCCTCTCCTTCCTCCTCCCTCTACTCCTCTTCCTCCCCTTCCTCCTCCCTCTACTCCTCTTCCTCCCTTGCTTCTCCCTCTACTCCTTTTCCTCTCCTTCCTCCTCTTCTCCTCTTCCTACTTTTCTTTATGCCCTAAATAAATACCCTTCCAGCAAACTACCCTAAACCCACTTCAAGATACAATCTTAATGTTGTTTAATGAATATTATGCAATTGAATTATGTCTTGCAAACTGAGGAACCTTATTGTGAGCTGCACAGGCTGAGGATGGGGTAGGTACTCAGCTCTTTTAAAGCAAGTCTGATAAGAGAGACATCATTCTGCAACCAGTTTTAGACACCTCTTCCTGGCATTGCTATGCACAGTGTATTTCTACAGTGATATTCTTTGTTTATTCTGTATCATCAGAGTTCTCATTCTGGAGACCACCTTATGTGATTCTCCCACATTTGGTTGTGAGCTGTTTGGTTGAAAAGCTGTTGTTTGTTCAAGTGTTAATCCCCCATAACAGGTGACTCAAGTGGCACTTGCTAGGAACAGACAATGACTTAAAACCCTGGAATATGCTTCGCTTCACATAGCCTTGGTGTAATTCTTATAAATGACATCACTTTTAAATAAAATAAACTCTGACAAGCATTAAAAATGGCTTTAAACTGCCAAATACATGCTGGAGATGTAGTTCTATATCTACTGAAATATACTGCTTACCCCCACCCCCAGCCCCATCATTGATATTGCCTTATATAGATAGCTGTCTTGGTACTGCAGATGACGTCTCTAATGGATTTCCAAATCCTGGTCACATGCAGATGTGGATGCAGCCTTCACACACAGGCAGTTTTAAGAAACCTCTTTGGTTGTTTGGTTGCTGTTCTGTGACACTGGGGGTCAAACTCAGGACATCATCGATGCTAGACGAATAACTCGTTTCACTCCCAGCTCCACCCTTGGGGACTGACCTTGTATCTTGGTTCTCTTCCTCTGTTTTATATGACCCACCTTTTGAACTCACACTGACCTTAGTAGAAACTCCTGTTCTGACCAATTTCACATCTTTCCTAGACTTCAGCTCAGGTAGTAGCAATTCCCAGTCAGTAGCAATTTCTGCTCTCTGTGTGAAAGCTTCTGCCTCCCTCCTTGGAAGTTCATCCTTCCAAGAAATAGCCTTCAGGTTCCTTTTAGACATGACATGTATCCACTCACATTTGAAATCTCTGCAGCCAGGAAGGGTGGCAAGTCTGCAGGTCATGGCAGTGTTGCTGAAAAGCAATACAGGCCCCTTCTTATCCTCCTCAGAGAGCTTAAGCATGGCTCTCGTGACGGTCCCCAATCCACCACAAATGTCCTTCCTCTTTCCGTGGAAGCACACAATGCGTCTGCTCTTCGTATCTTCCAATGTCAGAGAACAGGTGATGCCTACCTATGGAGCTTCATGTGTGTGAGCCCCCTGAATTGAGCTCCTTCCAGTGAAGAGCACCAAGGGTCTGGTAGATGTGGGAGGATGCCTGGTCTAACTTAGCTTTAGCTATGCCTCCTTAGAGCTGGCTGCCTTGGCAATGACATCAGTACATAGGAGCAGAAACTGAATTATACACAATAAATTAAATGAAACCATAAGCCTAGACATTCACATATGGAAAAAAAAAACACATTTCAGCTGGCCTAGTTACATAAACCAGACAGTTGTCATTCCACAGAGGACATCACAGAGGACAAAGAATCTTCAGACTACATGGGGCTGATTTCCAGTGACTACCATCAGGATGAGAATAAATGCCCCAGCCACCAGCAGTACTTATGTTCCCTTTATCTTTCAGGCCAGGTAGAGGTACTTGACTCTCAGCACCAGGAAGACATCTGCAGGCAGGACCACAGAATTGGCAGTATAGCTCAATTCATGATGGTAACTACCACTCAAGGGGAAAGGCCCACGAGCTTGTCACCTCCACCCAAGGGGGCTGCTGGTACACATCCCAAAGCACAGATCAAACTGCTCGAGTTGTGAGACATGTATTGACAGGAGAAAGGCTATCTTTTCCCAGCTGCAGGGAGGACCATCTCTCCCAGATTCGAGCAGGTGCCCCCTTCTCGGCTTCTGGGTTTTCCAGCCAGACTATCAGATATGCCATTTTTACTAAGTCCACTGAGTCACATGAAGGGCTTCTTTGTACACAGTCTCACAGATACACCTAGGCACCCATCGAGGAGTGCCGTAATCTGGGAAGGTCAATACTGAAGTTAACCACCAGAGCCTTTTATTTGGAGTCAGAAGTGAGGCCTTTATACTGAAGTTCTTGGATGATACAAGCAGGAAGCTTCACAAGATATTTTCATCAGTGGATGTGAGTTTCTTTTCCAGGGTAAAAGTTAGCTGTGATATGTATCAGATTGACAACATAATCTCATAAACACATCATTCATAAAATGCTATACAAGATTTTACACAAGTTTGCACGAATGGTTGCTTTAGAAAACAACCATCAGGATCAACCCTTCAAGGATTTTCTGGATGTGGGTGTTCTCTACTGAGTCCAAGGTCATGGAATTGTATGGGTTAGAATTAAACTCAATTCAGGTATAATTATGGATAAATTGTACCTTAATTTAATTTATTAATTTTTGTTAATTACTAATAATGCAAATTAGGTAAGAGCTTTGTTACAAGAAGAAAAGTAGCTAAGTGAGTAAAATCACATTAAAGTGGTAGTTCTCAAGTAGAAAGTGATGGAGCAGAACAGACGAGACAATTAGAGTGGGTGTAGGATGTGAACCCCACTCTTCTCTGTAGAGATGTTTTGATGCAGCAGCCACACCTTAGAATTGCAAAAAAGGGCTCTTATCCCTCCGAGTTCACACAAAGATCCAAGGTCTCAGACTATCTTGCTGTGGCATTTACATCTCCAACAAACGTGGCTGAAGGATGGAATACGGACCAGGTCATGGAGCAAAGCTGGGGCTAAAGTGTGTTGTGGGAGAGAGAGAGACCCAACCTGCAGGAAAGCTTGCTGGACTCACAAAGCCATAGCTGCCACAGGCCCTTAAAGATCTCTTTAGAAATGTTCATCCAAGAATAGTGATGGCTGTCGTTCTTTATGAACTGCCTGCTGTATAATGAACTCAACTGAGTACTTAGCTGATAGAATCTGTTGATTTGTCTGAGTTCTCCACTGCCACTAGGAAGAATATGTTATTATTTATATAAAACACACACACACACACACAGAGAGAGAGAGAGAGAGAGAGAGAGAGAGAGAGAGAGAGAGAGAGAGAGACAGAGACGAGAGAGACAGAGACAGAGACAGAATCAGACAGAGACACGAGAGAGAAGGGGGGAGGTTGATATTTCTGGGCATGAAACCTGGGGCCTCATGCCCATGACAGTCAGGTGCTGACCATTACAGCACACCCCAATGTATAACTTGAGATTCTCATGAGTTTTTTTTTTAAATCATTTACCTCCCTCCAAGAATGTACAATCTAACTAAGGAGGGACTTTGCTTTGAATCTCTACATCCCCAGTGGCTAGGAAAGATTTTAAGATAAAAACCCTTGGAGGCCTGAATCAGGAAATAGCTGATGTCGCTAGGCTCACATAGTCAGTGAGTGCCAGAGCAGTAAGGACAACCCACAATGCTTTGTTCCTGAGCCACGTTTTTCACTATGTTGAATTTCTCAGAGAAACTGAGGTGCAAATTTGATTCTGCCGGTTTTCTATGGAAAGCTCAATAAGCAATGCAAAAATCTCAGTCAAGAGAGGAAGGTCGGGGAGTTTCTACAGACAACCTCATATCAGCTTGGAGTACACTTATCTCTCAGCAAAGACACTTGGTGGGAGATGAAACCCAGAACATGGGAGCTGCAATGGGAAGTGGGGGAGGTGTGAGGGGAGTGTTTCCATAAATGAGTGACAGTTTGTTCAGCACAGAGGATGCTCTCTCTGATGGGGACGGGGGAGAGGGACGAGGAGGACAAAGGACTCTGAAGGGCAGAGAATACCAAAGGGAGGAGAGAGGACAGAGTGGGCCAGAAGACAAGAGCAGGTGACTCCAGGCCCAGAAGTTCCACTGTCACTCAGTTACAATGGATCCTGCCTGTCTCTGGCTTTCTGAGATCCAGCAGGTCTCTCTGGGCCCCAAGGGTGATGAAAGAGCCCCCATAATGTTGTCTGGCAACAGATTCAGAGGCTGGTTCAACTGGAAGCAGGCATCTGTCTTATGCCAAGTAACACATTCTCTCAGCTTAACAGGGGCCATCCATACAATGGTGCAGTAAGTAAGGAGCAGGCAGGGTCATAGTCAAACTCCCTGGAAACTCTCACTGTGACTCAGGACATTGGAAAGGAAGGGGTGAAAAAACAAGTAAAGTACATGTACTCTGGCTATGTGTAAGGTAACTGTTGGGAGCTCTCCTTGACCACTCACTCAAATCATGCAACCGTGAACTGACTATGTAGTAAAGCTTCACTGAAAGAAAACAGAGCCAAACACACATGCAAGCATGCATGCGTGCACACACACACACACAAATGTACTATGTCTTCTATTGTATGGTTGCGTGCATGTAGATGTCAAGTAGCAGTGGAATGGCTATCTCTTTGTCTCTTTGTCTTTCTATCTGTCTCTGTCTCGTCTCTGTCTCGCTGTCTCTCTTTGTGTGCATCTCTCTGTCTCTTTTGGTCTCTCTGTACATTTTACATATGAACTCACTCCAGTTTCTCTTTCCAGAAAAGGGCAGGAAGATAAAGAGTAAAGAATTTAGGAAAATAGGGCAAAGTGGGTAAAACCCACTCTGGTTGATGAAGGTAGAGAAATGGGCAGTCTGTAGCTCGGCCAACACCTTTCATTATTCATGTATTTGCTTACTCAAGGTGTAGCAGGTGAAACGCAAGACCCATTATAGACAGAGCAACTACTCTCTCATGAAATCATATCCTCAGCCATCAGTCCTCAGAGACTGAGTCTAGTTATGTAATCCAAACAAGCTTTAAACTTGTGGCGATTCTCCTGCCTCTGCCTCCCACATGCTGGCCTGACAGGCGTGACTGGCTACACCTAGCTCTCTCAGTACATTTTTAAAATGCAAATTTATTTCTCTGTTTTTCAAGTTTATTAGCTAAGAGTCTTAACATAGATTTAAGCACTATGCAAAAAGGGAGGAGAGACTCCAGGGAAAGAACTTAATACCCTCTCTGGCATGAGATCAAGCTGATAAGAAGCAAGCTACTAAAAACTCAACATTCATTTCAGGAGGACAACAGTAATTGGCAACTGTGCTGGAGTTTCCTCATAGAGACCTGTGAGGAAACCACATTGTAGATTACTGTATAATTGCTTTGCATGATTCAATAAGCTTGAACTATCTAAAAGAAAGGGTTTCAAGGACCAAGGTGGCTCTAACTACTGAGTTTGTGCCTCAGTAGTTAGAAGAAGAACTGTGTTCAGCTTTCCAGCACCCACATGATAGCTCCCAACTGTCTGGAATTCCAACTCTAGGGAATCCAACTCCATTCTTGGCCTCTGGCAGCACCAGCCACACATGTTGGCCAAGCCACAGACTCACCCATCTGTCCATTTCTCCACCTTCATCAACCAGAGTGGGCTTTACCCACTTTGCCTTATTTTCCTACATTCTTTACTCCTTATCTTCCAGCCATTTTTTGGAAAGAGAAACTGGAGTGAGTTCATGTGTAAAAATGTACAGATACTTGTAGACAAAGCTCTCATAAACATAAAATTAAATAAGTCCAAAAAGTATTTCCTAGAGATGTGTAAGTGACCCATGTCCTATTAGATGGCGTCTCAGATCCCATGAACTTCAATGAGCTGTTAGAAGGAAAGGTGCAGCCAAAGCGAAGAGGCCAGTGGGCAAAGGGAGAGCGCTCTGGGGCTGAAACAACGACTGTGGATTTGATTCTGAAATGTTAGAATTCTGAGCAGGACGATGATGTAGTTAGATCTATGCCCAAAGTCTGGTTACCTGAAAACAGTGTGTAGTCAGGGTAGAGACAGGTCTCTAATTGAGGAGATTTGGACAACATGGAGGAAGGAAGCAAAGGTGAGCTTAATATGTGGAATTTGAAAGTACTCAGGAGCTGGTCAAGGTTGTAGCATATCAGTCAAGCCAGAGGCATGAACACGAGAGCTGTACCGTGCAGCATGGTGAATGTCGCTAACAACAGCACGCGCGCGCGCCGCGCGCGCGCGCGCACACACACACACACACACACACACACACACACGCAGTTTGTAAATAAAGCAGGCCTTTTGTGATTTTTTACCACACATGCAGAATTAGACGACTCCATGAAATTGTGGATGTGCTAATTAGCTCGATTGAAACAATTATTTCAAATATATAGAAATGTCAAAATATCACCTTGGCTAGATAAAATGCCAGCATGGGGGTGGGCAAGTCCCATCACTAGCTAAGAAGCTATTGGCGTTTGATGGCTTCTGGGAGAGGAAGAGACAGTTTTCTTTAATGGTGTGACCCCTGGCTCCCCTTCCAAGACTAACTGGGCAACACAAAATAGACTCCATAGGTTAAAAAACAAGGAGGAGAAAGAAAAAGTGGAGGAGGAAGAAGAGGAGGAGGAGGAGAAGAAAAACTCAAGACTGGGCCAGTGGAGAGGGTAGGGTAGGGAGGGCAGAACTATAAAGGTAGAGGGTGAATAAGATCAAAATACACTGTATGGTATTCTCAAAGAAGTAGTAAAATATTGTTAAAGTATGTCACATTATGTACCAGGATGTGTATGATTCTTTTAAGTAAATATCATAGCTGGGGTAATAAAAATGAGAGTGATGAGTATGCACACGTTTGTAATCTACAGACACCAAGACACCACACCACACACACCACACACACCACACACACCACACACACACACACACACCACAACACCACACACACCACATACACACATACCACATACACACAGCAATACAAACATACCACACATATACCAGACAAACCTATTACACACCACATGACACCACATATTCCACACATTGCACACAGACACATATAGCAGACACTTCACACTATATATATACATACATTACACACATAGTACACAGACACACACAGCATACAGACACAGCACACAGAGACACAGACGCATAGACCCACACATATATACCACACAGACATACACCCCAAACAGACACTGATAGAGGCACACACACACACACACAAGAGAGAGAGAGAGAGAAAGAGAGAGAGAGAGAGAGAGAGAGACAGAGAGAGAGAGAGAGAGAGAGATGTACAACATACAATACACAGACACTATATACATACACAAGACAAACATATAGGCACACATATACACCACACAAACTCACACACAAACCCACACACCAGCTATACCAAAGGGAAAAAGAAGCCGGTGCTGTGGTCATGGAGAACAGTGGTGGGTTGGTCTTCTCTCCCTCCCACCCCTCATCCTGGTGAATTTTCACCGGAAACAGGAACAAAGGTCTAAAGACCATGGTTTGCCCTTCACTCCTGTTCCTTCTAGGTACTGACACTGGGGCATGTGCTTCAGCAGTTTCCTGATCTGAGTCTTCTCTTTGAGGCCTTATTTTGTTCCAAAACCAACAGAGAAGTGGTTTATGGAGGCTAGTCCTATATTTAGTAATTTTCTTTCTTTCTTTTTCTTTCTTTCTTTCTTTCTTTCTTTCTTTTCTTTCTTTCTTTCTTTCTTCTTCCTCTTTCTTTCTTTCCCTCCCCTCTCTCCCTCCCTCCTCCCTTCTTCCCCCCTCTCTTTCTTTCATATTTCTCTGTGCTTTTCTCTTTTTTGTTTTTAGACAGGGTCTCATGTAGTCTATGTGGGCCTCACACTCATTGTGCAGCCAAGGCTGGCCTTGAACTCATCACTCTACTCTGAGTGCTGATATTACAGGCACAAGCCACCACACTTCACACAATCCAGTTCATCTTTAATGCTTTGACTTTTTTTTTTTTTTTTACTTTTTATTCTTTATGAATTTCACATCATGCACTCCAATCCCACTCATCTCCCCATCGCCTCACATCTGCCTTCCACCCTTACAACTTTCCCCCCAAAAGAAAGAATTTAAAAATAAAACAAAATAGCCCTTCCCAAATCTTGGCACGGAAGCCAGAACGTGTCACAGTGTGTCACACAACTGAAGATGTGTGGACAAAAGGTTCAACAATTTAATCTTAGTAATAGATAGCTTATTCCCAAGAAATAGAAACTCAGAAGTAACAGCAGCTTATCAGGTGACAAAGAGTTGTGCTGTTAATTTGCACAACACAAATGCATGTTCCTTAAGTGCTTATTTTGCTGCCCGGGGAGAGCAGGAAAGATGCTGAGAGCCCACTTCCCAAAGCTACTCTACCATAGAAACTGGACTGTCTCCAGCATTCACACACATGGTCTGCCTTGTGGTAGCATTTATCTATTCATCAGCATGAGCCTTCCTCGGGTGCCATGAAGCTGGGCCATTGGTTTCAAGGAAAGAAGGATTTCCATTCTTCCTCCAGCTGTGAGTGTTTGCTCCCTAACACCATGTCCGTGTCCCATGGCCATGCTCTGAGGAGTTCACAGTAACTCTTTGTTTCAGAGCCAAGTCATTATGCAATCCTCTTCATGAGGATTTAGAAGGTAATTAAACTCTACATGTTTAACACCAGCAACTGTAGACAGATAGTTCAACTGAATTGGTGGTAGAAACAATAGTTTTGTTCATGTTTGTGGACATGCAAACAAAAAGGCTTTCTTGTCTGCCAGCAGTTTTGAAGTCTTGTTACTGTAAAATACCTCTGCATTCAGAGGCATGGCAGTGCTGGACAAATACGGGCAGGGTAATTCCCCCTTACCTGTAATTTTACTTTCCACAGCTTCAGTTACCTGTGGTCAACTGTGGTCTGAAAATGTTACATGAAAAAAAATGGGAGCGAGATAGAGAGGGAGGGAGAGTGAAATGGGGGGGCGCTCAACTTACTTGTACTACAGTACACTGTTAACAGTGATTTTCTTTAAAAATTATTTTTGCTAATCTTTTACTGTCAGTCTTCTGTCATAATAAAAAAGCATAAAACAAAAAACCTGACTAATTACGTTTAAAATATTTCAGCTCAGTTTTAAGGATTCTGGCCCACCATCACTTGGTCCCATTGCTTTGGGGCAGATGGCAAGGCAGCATAGAGTTGGATGACCGTGTGGTAGAAAGAAAGCTGCTCCTTCCATGGACAGAACCCAAATAGGATGAAGGGAGGGAGCTGGGCTCCCACCCTTTCCTTTAAGGACACATTCCCATGGACCAAATACCTCCCAGAAAAAACTCTAATTCCTATGACTCTTCTGCCTCCTCCAAGAGCCACGCCTCTAGTACATGGGTTTTGAGGGATATTCCAGATCCAAATGTCAGTGTTCACAGTGCCTGATTTCTAGAGGTAACTTTATCATAGGCATGTAGAGCAGGGGTTGGGGGTAGAGGGGAGAATCCTATAGTATAGAGAGAGCTTGGAATTCCGACATTTCAGCACCTGCTCCAGGGTTTATAACACACCCTTCTTATACAAGGCAAACATCTGGCACTGCTGTTGATTGTGTTTCATTCACTAGCATTCGACCACTGTGAGTACAGGCACTTACTATCCCACAAGTCTATTTCTGCATCTCACTTTTAGAAAGGAGTCTGGCACAGAGTAGTTACTCAATAAAATCTTGCCAAACAAATGAATGAGTGAATGGCTCAGTTAGTAAGCTCTGGAAACCAGGATCATTTCAGTACATGCCAAAAACTTTGAGGAATTGCTGCTGGAAGGTCCACCGGTCTGTATGGAAACACAAGTCAGAATGCCATATAAGCTCCTGTTGCATTTATGAAAGAGAATGGAAGAGATCATGAACCCTTCATGACTTGGAGTATGCTGGAGGTGCCAGGTGCCTGTGGGGTAGCCAAGGACACATCTGGGATGTATCAGCTGTTTGGCCCTGGAGGTGACTGGGATGGAGAACTCGTCATGCTACTTGTTTTTGACCCTGGCTGACATTCTGGGAAAAAAAAAGATCACCCTAATGGCAGGCTCTCAATGAGGGAGACTCTGCCCAGTGAAGGACAGGATTTCTGCCTCAGGTAGCTACTGAGCCCTACAAAAAAGAGCATAAGACAATTCTCAGGGCATTATTACCTAGGATACTTACTTCATCCAGCTTAGGCTATGTCCTCTTCCCTAGGATTTTAGGACTTGGCATTTGTCAAGTAGAAACTTTTGTAAACCCTCAGCATTTCTATTCTTGCATCCAAACTGTCTAACTATAATTTAGTTCCACCTATGAGGGGCACATTGGATGCATTAAACAACCAATATAAAGCGAGTGTTAGCTCCCTCCCAGACCCCATTCCTTATCAGGCTAATAGGAAATGAAGGCACCAGATGCATAAGAACTGTATAGTTCGGAATGACAGCAATAACTCAAGTTATCAGGAAAAAAAAATCACCCGGATTGAAAACCTTCACCAGTTGCCTTCTCATGGCCCATACCACTCTTTCTAGAACCATGACATGATTACAAAAGATGCCTGAGATGTGCTTACACTAGATTTAGAAGCACGTCGTTGCCTCTAGTTTCAAAGGTATCCAGGTATCATCTTCCCAGGACACACGTACCAGTTTCTCACTAAAACGCCAGCAACATTCAAACAAAAAGAAAACTTCACTCACAGACATGCTGTCAAGTGAAACAGATGGACTAGAGAAATTCCATCTGCAGTGTGGAAAGGGGTGACTTTATCACAAGAGGGGAGTTGGGGTGAGGAAATGTGGTCCTATTTTTAAGATGTAGCTTGGTGCTGCTCTGTAAAGTTGGATCTGCCAACAGGGGACATCAGAGCTGCAGACCTGCAAGAAGTGAGTGAGCCCTAGCACAGAAGGGGGACAGTCAACCAGCTGGATGCACAGAATCAGGTGATCTCATTTCAGAACTTATGCAACTGGGGGGATTCATTAGGGGAAAGAATATGGAGCCGGATACAAATGTAATTTTATTTATAATGAGAATAACTCACAACAAGTTAAAGATTTAAAAATTAGCAATAAAACTAATACAACAAAACCCTCAAAACTTGTGTACTGTTATGAAATAATTAACCACTTAAGCAATTCTGTAATAGTTCTTACATTTTTGTACTGTTATATTCTTTAATCACCTTCTCAGATAAGAACTACTAAAAGCTTCTTTTGACTTCCTAGGATTATTGGCAGGAGAGCAGTTCCCTGACTTTTCATGGAGTATGTCCATGTGAACAAACTTTAATTGTAAATGCATCAATATTGCACCAAGTATCACTTGCCTAGAAAATCATCAAAATTCAAGATTTGGGCTCAGAATGTGGCCTAGCTGTAGAATTCTTGCCTGGCAGAGCCCTGGGTTTAGTCTTCAACATGGCAAACAATTTAAACAGAGAGGGAAGGAGATTCAAGATCTGAAACTCAGTATCTACTGGATGGGCAGCATTTTTCTACCATTTTAAGATAGAAAAGACAAGTCATCCTAAACTGCGGATAATCTGGATTAGGTAAATTAATATCATCATGAATTTGGGAAATAAATATAGGGATTCCTTTATATTTTATGACGCAGGGGGACTTTCCATTGACCAATTTTTGGTTCCATGTATTTCCATCTTCAGGTGCCGAGTGGCATAGAACATAGTCCTGTCATGATGGGAGGTGACTTGATTCATCTGTGTGGATGATGTTGGCAGCACAGCTCATAGGTGCTTACCAGCAAGCCATTCCAATGCAGGGTGGTGAGTGGTGGCATCATTCACAGAAAGCAATCACGCGTATGTACATGCCACTCCATTCAAACTAAGTGAGTTCCACTGTTCAAGTCTCTAAGTCCCTGGTGCCATGCCATCAGAGATGGGTAACAGCTGATAGGTAGGAGAAGAAAGAAACAGGAACCTTAACTAGTCAAAATATTTTACTTATGTAATTTCCATCCATCCAAAATCCCATTCTCACGAGCATATGGCCATTATGAGGAGTTAACAGTTTTTTCTTGCAGCTAGAAGGCTGGGCAGTCCATGTTGTAGACTCAAGATGACGCGTTGTTGAAGCAGAAAGAATCTTGAATTCTCTGCTCACTTATACACCATCTCCTTTCCTCAAAAGAGACCAAGGAAACCTATTTCCAGGTAATAAAACTAACAAGATTAACAACCTTCAGGAGAGTATCACCATCAGCCAGAGAAAAACCACAAACCCAAAAGCAGAAGATGCTGAGTGAGCACCAGTGAGGTGGAGCTCAAAGGGGAAGGTAAGGACAGAACTGGAATCTACATCCTTCTCTCCTCTTCCCATTCATAACTGAGAACCCCTGGGAGAAATGCATGAAAGAGTCTAGAGGGGGCTTAAAGATGATTATGTCATCTGTAGCAGCCGTTTAAGGAAGCATGGATCATTTATAAAGCTCTAGACATCACCAAAAGCAAATCTGCAGGCCTGATGCACTAATTCTCTCCAGACCTTCAAATCTGTCACATGTCTTGGTTTTTCTCTGACTTGAAATTAGATACCAAGACACCTGAGTAGATGTGTTTCCGCAGCTTTGTCTATGGCCACCACTGGCTGTCCCCTAACCTACTCACCAGCTTCCTTCCCACATTCTAGCAAGCCTCTTTGCTTCTGTTTCAGGTGGGATATGCTGTGGGGTTGTTAGCTCGAGCGTGGTCATGATCGTGGATCTTGTTGGTGGTTGTGGTTCTTGCGGCTCAGGGAGCAGCAGAAGCATGGGATTTTTGACTGAGTTCACTCTGCAGAGCCCCGGGCAGTGTCTCAGTCTGAAGTTCTGCCGGGGGCAGGGCTCTTGAATGGACCCGGAGGCCGGTGGTCTCCATTCTGGGCTCCCAGACACCGCTGGGGGCCAGGGAAGAACAAAGACACAAGGGGAGAAGAACAAAGAATGAGGGGAGAAAAGGAAGCTTCAACAGCGTCCCGTCCCGAGGGAAAGAGACTCTTGGCTGACTCAGCTAGCTTGGTTGAATTGGCAGCCTGCATGGCGGAACCTAGAAAGGTCCACAGGCAGGAGATGGCTCATTAAAGGCCTTTTCCACGGTTCCCCATTGTAGGCCCCAAAGACAAGAGAAAGTCTATGGTTTTACAAGCTTTATTGTCATGGCGGGTGGTAGATGAATCTGGCTGCACATCCCTACCCCCAAACTCAGGGCAGACCTGAGTTAAATAGGGAGGGAAGAGGGAGAAAGTTCTGGGGAGGAATATTTAATTGACTACGCCCTTTGGCCTTTAGGTATCTCATTAATATTGAAATCTCTTGAGGCTGAGGCCTGTAGCCACGCCCTCTACCTGTGCTAGGTGACACAAACCTCTTTGGGAGGGGCTGCATTGCTGTATGTGACTGAAAAGCGTAGACCAATGGAGGTCTTGATTGCGTCAGGAGCCTGGGGTCTAGCTGGGAGGTTGAACACCTGCCGTTGTCCCATTAGGGTCCGGGGTTCAAGGCCTGTGCTTGACCAGGAACCAAGCTATCCTTTCATGATCCCACAATATGTCAACCATCTCCTTTCTTCACCGGGCAACATTCATGTAGGAGCATTATACGGACTCATTTCTCTGACTAGGCAAGGTTCCATGACAGTATTAAAACAGAGCAGGAAACCACATACTGCAAAGCATCAGGGATTCTTTGTTATTTGCTTGTTTGTTGCTGTGCATACGTGAAGGTGGGAAGATGTGCATGAGCATGCACACACTTGAATGTCTGCATGTATGTGCACATATGTGTGAGTGCCCATGTGTCTGTGTGTGTGTGTGTACATGAGTAGGGAGTATGTGTGTGTTTATGCATGGATGTTTGTGCAAGCTTGCATGAATGTCTGTGTGTGAGCACACATGCATAAGTGTCTCTGTGTGTACATTCATGTGCATGTGCATCTCTGTATGTGTGTCTGTGTGTGTACTTTCACTGTCTTGTTTTAACTCATGACTTTTTCCACAAATAATTTTGCTTAGTTTTCTGGTTTTATTGAGTTTTGGTCAACAAGTAAAAGTATGTGGTTTAAAGGTGTATAACATGATTTTACACACATATGACCATTCCAATCAAATCAGTCAAACCCAGTTGGTATCTGTTATGTTTGTTTTGTAGTCTGAACATTTGAGTGTGTCTGGAGCATAGCCTTCCCTAGTATCTGTGATTGCTCCCAACATACTTTAGAGATTTGCACGTCAAATGGTGCTCAAGGACTTTGTGTAAAATGGTACAGCATTTTCATGTAGCCTGTGCACACACTCCAGCATATTTCACAGAATACACTGTATAATATCAGTGTATGGTTGGCATACCAGTCCTGATTGTAGAATGGCACAAGAAAAGTGAAATGTGCTCAGTATCAAGTAGGATGCATTGGGAAAGGCATTGTGTTGTATATGTGTTGTATAGATGGATGTTAACAAAAAGAATTCCCTCTGAATGGTATGGGGCTCAATTTTATACATATATGTAGACAACTCTATGGATAAACAATCTGTTCAAAAAGAGGCACACAAATGATAGCAATAGACATTTTCCTCTAGCACTGCAATTTTAGATTTCCGGTAATATTGTTATGAAATTTTATATATAATACATATACTTATTTAATCATAGATACACATAGGCATTAAATAATATATTTTCAAGTAATATAAGTTAATAGGAATTAATTATGCAAAATTATTTTTGACCAATAGAATAGGTGATTGGTTCCTATCCCCAATATCTAAGACAATGTGAAAATACAAGTATAAAGCAATGATTCTCATCCTGTAGGTTGCAGCCCCCTTGGCAAACCTCTATCTCCAAAAAATATTTACATTACAACTCGTAACAGTAGCAACATTACAGTTATGAAGTAGCAATGAAATAATTGTAGGGTTGGAGGTCACTACAGCATGAAGAACTGTTTGAAGGGGTTGAAGCATTGGGAATATTGAAAACCACTGTTATAAAGCAAACTGACATGAGAAGGTACTTCCCAGCAGCAGAGGTAGTCAGCCTTGCAGGAAAGAGTAGATGTATCAATCTCAAAGCAGTACGACTTATAACAATTAAATACTCTTTTCAGCTCTCAGTGTGGCTATTTTAAAAATGGCAATGTCTAGTGTTTGTCAGTAATGAGGTAAGGTCAAGTTGAGGCTGCCAGTGAGCAGAAGATCACCCCAGCCCTTCCCAAGGACCATGTAGTAATATACATTGTTAAGACCAACAATTGGTCATTCTCTTTTGACTCAGTAATTTTTAAAATGTGTAGTGAGAAAATCACCAGCCATCTACAAATATGTTTGAAACTGAAACCAAATGTGCAAGATTCACCAGGCATGTGTTTTCTGAAAGTAGGAGAAAATATACAATAACGCTTTATGATAAGGGAAGATGGTGCAACAGTGATTGTTGGTACAAGATAACACAGGCAAAGTGAAAGAAAACAGTGATCACATCTCCTTCTGCATAGTCAGAGACTGCAATTTTTATCTTACTCTACCTTTTGCTATTTTCTGTGTTTGTTCCTTGTATACATTATTATCATTCTCTCAAAAATGATTCTATTTCTATTGTTACTGTAACCTTATCACAAATGTAGTGTTTAACATGGATTTATTATCTCAAAGTTCTCTAAGATAGAAGCCCTATATTGACTGAATTTGGGGGGTGGCCATCAGAAAGATGGCTCAACAGATAAAGGCATTAGCCACACAAGACTGGCCACCAAGTTTCTATCTTTAGGACCCATGCAAAAGTGAGAGGAGAAGAGCAATGCTACAGAAGTGACCTCTGACCTCCACACACATACTACAGCATGAAGATTTATACATACCATGCACATACACACGCATGCACACACACACACCACACACACTCACACACACATACAGAGAGAAAGAGAGAGAGAGAGAGAGAGAGAGAGAGAGAGAGAGAGAGAGAGAGAGTTATGAGTAAGTCATGATCCCAAAGAGCTAAAACTCAGTGTTCTGCAAGACCAGATTCCTTCCTGGGGGCTCTAGAAAATTCCCTTCCTCTTCTTTTCCAGATTCATACCACTCACACTCCTTGGAACATGGCCCCTCCTCCACTTGCAAAGGCAGCCACGGTGGGCTGAGTTCTGTTCTTACCACTCCGGTGTCAGCTCTGTTTGAGCCTCTCTCACACTGTTAAGGATGTTTGCATCTACACTGGGTTTACTAGACAATCCCCCTGTTTGACTGTCAACTGATTGATAATCTTAACTCAGTTCAAACTTTCATTCCCTTCAGTCACATGATGTAACACATTCAGACATCAAGCTTTGTTCAACTTGTGGGCATTTGGGGTGGAGGGTGCAGGAAGGCATCATTGTGTTTATTACAAATGGCAAAATGTCATTTTTATAGAAGGAATCTCCATAAAGGTCCACTTCAAGAATTCATGAAGAACATTTAACAAATCAAAAGGGACATCTTGTGCTGAGGGAAAAAGAAATACAGTCAAAAGCACCGCAGCATGTACTTCATCTCCTACTTGCCTAGAGAAGCCCACTGGCCCTTTTTGCAAGTTGATCCTGGCAAATACCATGTCTAAGAGACAACTCTTGGGGAAGTGGGTGATGAAGCACTAAGGAAGAGCTGCTGGTTTAGTCCTGAAGCTTGGGCAGAGATTGTATTTCTGTTTACATCGTAGACAACTTTGGTAACCAATCCATAATATTAAAAAGGGTGATTGATTTTATTTCTTGTATCAACATGTCTTCTTTTCTACCCTGAGAACAGAAACACTGCATCCCTCGGGCACTGGGAAGTCCACACTGAGATTTTAATTGCTAGACAGTAAAAACTGCCATAGCCTTCTGGGTGAGGCTTAGCAATTAAATGCTACTAAGAGCTGGCAAATATCACAAGGTCATTAAAAATATGTGTATTAAATCTGAAATGGTGCCACCAATGGGCTTATGCTTCAAATGCTTCTCCTTCAGCTGATGGTGCTGATTTGGGAGTTTATAGAACCATTAAGAGGTGGGACTTGGTTGAAGTAGATTATTAGAGGGGGCATTTGAAGGTTACGCCAGACCCCTGGTTTCTGTCTTGTTCTGTTTTCTTGTATAACAGTATGAATGTGCCTCTGACACCACGGTGAACATGCTCTGGACACCACCAGAAGGCTCCACAAGAAAGACTGAAGCTAGGAACCAAACCTGAAAAGATCTTCCTATTTCAGTTGTTTAGTCAGGTGTTTGCTCACTGTGGTGACAAAATAACTAATAGTAACATTGTCATTTGACTGATGGAGGAATTGTTCTTTTTTTAAAATCACTCAAAGTCTCAGACTGCCCAAGTGGTGTCCATCATCCCAGGACACAGGACAAACTGGACATAGAAACCATTATTCATTATTTTCAGTCCAAACACTTGGTGGTTATAGTCATGTTCCCTGGACAATTCAATGGGTCTCTTGGACACTGGACACTGGAAGGTGGCAGTGGAGAAGCCACCCCACCTCCCACATTCTCACCTCACCTTCCTGATGTAGAAAACACCTTCACCTAATGAGCAAATCTGGCATGTGTCAGCTTTTTGTAAGCAAGCATTTCACAAGGTTTACAGAAAAGTAAAGTAAACAGAGTTCCGAGTAACAAAGAGTGGCGTTTATGCATTCTTTAATTCACTTTAAAGGATGGTATAAACTGACTTTTTAACCAAGCATTAGGCAAGATCTGGGCCCAAGCCATTCTATAATAAACAGTGACATGGCTATATTAAAATATTTACTTAGTGTGCTAAAGTGACTTATAGGAAGAGTGGCTACTACATAGAAGTCCTAAGTATTAAGGCGTCAGGTGCCACGGGCGGCATAAATATCCCATGTGCACTTGTTTATAGGAAAACCCCATCTGGATTCGGCTAAAACAGCAGGCACCCTGGTGACCCCAGTTTTGCTATTGGAAAATATAACACAAGTGTTCACTCATCTAGAATAACTACAGTGCTAAGTGCCAAGTGACAGATGGGAGGGGATTGGCTTTTTTCAATAAAATCCAGGCACTCCATTGTGAAAGGTTTCATTGTAAGGGCTCCTCGGCATTTACAGACTCTCAGTGTAGATATGTAGTGAGACAAGGCAAGATTCTGGGTCAGACTGACCAACCCCTGCCTCGTCAAGAGAGATGATCCCACATGTATCCCTGCAAACCAGACAGGGCTAGAGAGACAGAGCTTGGAATAGTCCATACATTTAACATCAAAAGTGCCCTCCTCCTCCCATCTCCCCTAAACTAGTTACGTTGAATAGAGACTGGCAGACAGGCTTGGGAAACAAGCCTGGTTTGATCCAAAGAACACAGTATTTTGATACCAGAAGTCTGGATTGGTCTGGTCCTTCACTGACTGAGCATTCTCTTCAGGATTAGAATGAGCACTAGGGAGAGGACATGGATGTTTTCATGTGTGGCCTCACTGGTTGTTCCTGCTCGTGCTAGGATCTAGGCAGCCCTTCCCCATTTTGAAGAGTCACAGAGGTGATCATAAAAGTTTCTCCAAGGTCCCTCATCAAATTAACACAGTGCTGCCTCTCAAGATTGGCTCTGTAGAGAGACAACAGTACTAGTAAAAGTTCAGCTGACTTCTGAGACTTGACAATTGGGTTGGGGAGAAAATATATCAGCATGGCAACCTGTCTACTCCACAAGAAGAGAACTCGAGAAAATAAAAGCTCTTCAACAGAAACTCATCAGCAAACCAAGAATACTAAGTGATGGGACAAAGGAGCTTTCTATATACACAACTGCAAACCCCTACCAACTGCATTTGATGAATAGATTTCATGCATCCCCTCAGTAAAGGTTTTATGCTACCATGCTTCAAAGCATCTCTAGACAAGGAGGCTCCACAATGCAGATAGTCACTACTTCCATGATGCTGAACATCTACCTGGGTCAGAAGGATGTTTAGTTAAGTAAATGTCCACCATGATTTCAGGAAAGAGAAAGAAAGAATAAAGCAAGGATAAGCATAGATCATTCTTATAGTGCTGGAATGTGCTAAGTGGACCATATTGGAAGAAAAGCTATCAATGGTATTACCCAGGGGTGAACCCTGTGTGTTACAATACTGACCTATCAGGCAAAAGGTGCTCGCAAATAATTGGGCAAAGGCTTAGGGGTACAGAACAACTTTTGCATTAGATTTGAGTCTGCTCCACAGAAGGGAGTTCAGGCCTGGTATTATAAATTTGATCAAAGTACTGGCTGCAGAAGTCACAGGCTCACTACTGTTTTCTTGTAAATAAACACATTATCAAACTGCCTTCTAAATACTAACACTTATTCATGTAGATTAGTGCTTCTCTCAATATTGGAAGGAGACTCTTCTTTGTGCAGTGGGCGGCACCTAATTCAGGGACTCTGAATGATCACACAGCTGTGAGTAAGACACTATATGTCCTACATGGGACATCTGCATCAAGTCCTTCCCCAAGGCTCAGGAAAGATCACAGAAGGTTGGCAGAGGGGAGAACTGAAAGATGGTAAGTGCCAGATGATGATGGGAAGGAGTGTTGTGACATGCTGTCTTCTGGTCATGATTTGGCCATTGTACTCAGGAACTCCAACTATGGCTACCTATAGCTCTGAACAAAATCAAGCAGCAACATTAGTCAACATTCCAGCAGGCAGCACTAATTAGACTTAGTGGGCATGGGTCAGGAGATGAGTGAAAGTGGAAGGTGTGTGGGTTCCTACGAAGAGTAGAAAGGAGGAATTAGGGATTGATATGATCAAGATCTGTTGCTTGCATGTATAAAATTATATAAAAATAAGTAAAAGATTCTTTTAAAATAACAAGTAGAGAATTTCTTTTAATTTATACTAGATTTATTTATCTAGCTATCTATTTATCTTTTTTGGATCATATGTGTGAGCTATGATATACATGTGGAAGTCCAAGAACAACTTGTAGGAGTCAGCACTCTCCTTTGCCATGTAGGTCCCAGAGACTGAACTCAAGTCATCGGGTTGGTGGCAGGCTCCTTTTAAGCCATTTCACTGGCTCATGATCTGGATAATTGAACCATGAAGCAATCAATACAGAGTTGAGAGCTGCTCAGGACACTGGCCTACACCTCAGTACTATTAAGCCAAGAGAAAGTTGTAGAATCTCATAGATAAGGCACACAAGATCCAGAAAGGTAGTATGAACTGTTCATGGCAACAAAGTTGATTCCATTTCATTCTTCATCTCTAGCATTGTGCTGTCCAGCAAGGAAGCCACTGGCCACAGTTAAATTAATTAAATTAAAACAATTAAACAGTTAAAAATCAGTTTTTCCATTGCACTAGGCATATTATAAGCATCATAGCTACAAGAGGCAGGGACTGCACTCACTGCAGACTCCAGAACATTCTGGTCTTTGCAGAACACGTTCCCAACAAACACTGTTTGAGATTCAATGAATTCTGGCAGCTGTTGTTGGGGGAAAAGGAACGGTCTGTTTATACAGTTTTCTGTTTTTATAAGGTAAGGTGATTTGGCATCCTGGAAACAAATCATTTTTGATGATTTTTTTTTAACCCAAGAATTACATACAGAGTCAAGTCATTTTTCATTTATGAAAAACACTTAAAGATTATAGGATGAAATAGTTTTTAAAACAGTGATTTAAGACAAGCTGGGAAACAAAAAACATTAAGGAGCTCAGTAATGATTCTCCCTATCTTAATATGTCCCTCCAAACCTTAACCATCAGGAACATAACTGTTAACATGATTGTATTTGGAGGTGAGTCCCTCTTTGGAGGGTGTTGTACCTTGTTCCAAGTCACCCTGTCCTGCTCTTCTGCTCCCTCCTGGCCATGTGTGAGCAGCTTGCTTCTACGACGACCTACTATGATGTCAAGCCTGACCACAGGTCTAAAGCTATGGAACCAAGACACCACCAAAGGACAAGCCATATTCCCATATGGCTCTTTTCTGTGTTTTTCTCAGAAATTTAGTACTGAGTGACACATGAAAAAACATCTATTAAAAGCTATGATTCTGAAAGAATTTTGTGGAAAATATGCTAGAGTATTAAGGGCAAAAAACAATGAATCAATGATAACAGCTAATATTTTAATTAAAATTATTATTTTATTGTACACAAATGGGTACATGCACACTATAGCATCCTTTTGGAGGTCAGAGGATGACTTGTAGGAATTGGTTCTATTCTTTATCAATCTGGGTCCCAGGGTTCAAACTCAGATCATGAGCCTTGGCAGCAAGTGCCATCAATTTAGGTTTTTGCCAATGTTTCTTAGTATTGGCCACCTTTAGGTTTTAATCTATTTTTCGTCCACCTTTCAGGAAATGTATCATCAATCAGTACCTACTATAAGGAGGCAGATCTTGTCATGTGTCCTATACCCAACAAATCACTAGATGACTGAGCCAGGCGTAAATGAGGGTCTTCTTTACATCAGCCTTCTTTACAGGACATTCTCTAAGTCATATTCTATCGAACAACCCTTCCCATTTTTGAAAATTCTATGAACATTTAGCAAGCATCCTGGCTGGAGATGCACCAAAACCTTAACAGTGATTCTCTCTGAATGGTGGGATTACAGATCATGTTTATTTTCTTCCTCAGATTAGTGTCTATTTTTAAATCATCCTGGCAATGAGCATTATTCAACAATCAAAAAAAAATTAATGAAAAGAGAGGCCATCTCCATCCACAGATTTGTACACCAAGGGGAAAAATAATAATTCAAAAGGCAAAGCTAAAAATGGAATTCCAAAGTGTTGGCTGGAAATTAGTAGGAGTTCAAAGAAGTTAAATAAAAGATGGAAAGTTGGAGGTACGCCACTGCTAAACCCTTCGGCTCTTCCAAAAGGTTCCTGGTTACAGTTGTTAGCTTCTCTCCCTCTCAGACCTCTGCTTAGTGGAGGAGGATTTATACAATTACTGAGCACTTAGGAACCACTCGGGGCCTCCAGCCTGAGGAGTCTGCCTTGCTATTTGTGTTATTTCCTTTTAATGAGTTTGTTATTAGCCTAACAAATGGATTTACTACCCACAAAGCCTTTCTCCCCTCTTACTTTTATTGTCATTCTTTTAAAAAAAAAAATTCAGGCAACACTTTGTTGAAGAGACCTGCTCCTGAGGAATGCTTGCTGGCAAAATACCCAAGGAGTCTAGCAGAAGTCTGACTATCTCGATGCAAGAGAACAGTTTAGTCTGGTCTCTCGTTTGTTGAATAACACCATCATCCACGGTCTCTCCACTCTCCCTGCAACAAATAGGAGTGCTGGTATTACCTTGCTTGGGTATTCATCAACCATTAGTACATATATTAGACAGTGTCCTGAGTGATCCAAAGGAGTCACAAAACAACCTCACACACTGTGTCAAAGTCAGTGTGCCCAGCACGTCTGTCACCTTGACAAGGCCCTCCTCTGGACCACACTGAAGGTCTGATCTTATGTCACATTCTTAGATGCAAAGAAGCAACATTTAAGTCCCTGATCTGGAGTATTTTAAATGCTCTGTAAAGTAGAATATTCATTATATAAAATTTTCAGTAATTTCTCCTTCGATTTCCTTATACTTTACACTCAAGAAAACAACATATGGAGAAAGAAAAATGGATCTATAGAAGATTCAGGAATTCATCCCCAGACCTGAGTTTGAATTCTGTCGTATCATTTACCAGATGAAACTGAAATGAGTCTCCAAGGAAGGAGAGCTCTAGCATCAACACTTGAAAGATAATGTATAAAACCTGCTGTGGTGCCTGGCACATAAAAAGTTGTGTAATAAATGTAGCTGCGCCTCCATGACTCGAAACAGGATGATCCTTAGGGACTTGCTGGCAGCAGCATCCAAATGGCTTCTTCAGTTCTCAGAAAACTGTCTCAAAAGGAAAGCAGCAAGCGTGGAAAAATTGTTTGGTGGTCAAGCACTTACTGTGCTTAAAGCATGGGTCGAATAGAAACAATATCCTTGATCTCATGCAAAGTTGAGCATGGTAGCACATGTTTGAAACCACAGCATTCCTACGGTGAGAGGGGAGGTGGAGGCAAGAGCATCCTAAAAGCTTATAGGGAAGCTAGCCTGTCTACACAGAAGCAAACAAAAGCCCTTGCCTCAAACCAAAGGAAAGGAAAAGAGAAAGAACCAGCTAACCTCCACACATACCTGTGACATGAGTAGGCCAGCCTCTGCACACACAGAAATATGCATATTGGTGCACACACATCTTTTAAAAATTAAAAAAAAAATGAAAACAATTGAAAAGATACCTATGGCCTCAATCCCCCACATACAATATGTACATGAGCACACATGCACAAAGGTAAGTAGAAATTTGTGCTCTTGGAAAATATACTGTCAAGAGAGTAGAAAAAGAGTAGAAAGACTAGAAAGCACAGGGTAGAAGAAATTATTTGCAAAATATACAGCTGATGAAGGACTTTTACACAAAGTATACACAGAATTCCCACCCCTTGATAAACAGAAATGGTCTTGTACCAGGAGCCAGTCTCTAGATTAGCAGCTTAGCTTTCTTAGCTTTCCTCTTTTTCATAATTTTACAGTATCTTCACTCATTGATTTCATCATGTACATGGTGCTATATTGTTCTGAGAAAGTTTCTGTGTTTTACTGCTGTACTTACAAAAATAACTTGGATTCATGAGTTCTAGAACAATGGCTAGCAGGCAGTCATTATTGTATAACACACACAAACAAATGAATAAACAAACAAACATATACATTTAACCCAGAAGAGGGACAAACCAGATTCAACTGATCCACAATTAGATCTGCAATAGCACAGGGTGGTGGGAAGAAATGATGCTTTTCATAATTCACACAAATACCTACTAGCAAAACCACAGTCCTGGCATCACTTCTGTTGCTGTGGGGAAAATGCCCTGGTGAAAAGGGTCTTACTGGAGAAAGGGTTTGTTTGGCATTCAATTCCATGTGATGGTTCACCACTTCGGGGAAAAGTCAAGGCAGATATTCAAAGACACTGGTCACATCTGTCCAGGGCAGAGAGAGAAGAAATGCATACGTGTCCTTTGCTCAGTTCATGTTTGTGTGTTTCACTCTTTCATAGTTCAGGGCCCAGTCATTAAAATGATACCTCTCACATTCTGAGTGGGTCTTGACTGCCTAATTAAATTTCCACACAGCCATGCCTACAGGCCAACCTGATCTACACACACCCCTGTTAAGTTTCTCTTCCTTGGTGATTGTAGGGTGTGTCAAGTCGAGAGTGCTTAAACTGACCATTGCAAACAAGGATGCTGAGGCCATAGATTGCTCTTATTTTTATTCCGGCCCACCTTTACTGTGACACAATGTTTTCAGAGATGTAACTATCCTAAGGAAATACGTGTGGCCTCTGTAACTCACCTGAGAACTCAGCAGACTGGAGAGATCAAAGATACGACAGCAGAAAGCAGACAGAGGGTGGGGGCATTTGGTTTCAAATGTTTCTGGCACTCGGCAGACCAGCAAGAATGAAAAATTCCTCATCTCTGAGAATCAAAAGCTGCACATGAGCCAAAGACATCTGCTGAATGTTCAACGTGACAACACGGAGCTCAGAGAGAATGCACTGAATCATTTAAAAGATTCCTAAGAAACTTCACAAGTACATCTAGGCACTGCTCAGCTATGTGCTCACGTGAAACACCCCGGCAGATTCGAGAGCCTGGAAAAAACAGCCTTCTCATCCATATGACTCACCAAGGGGAGGCAGCAGGAAGTCAAGGCAACCATAATTGGGAGTCTCTGGGGATCAGATAAAAGCCTGTAAGCTGTGCCTCTACTGAGGCATTTGGATAAAGTCGAGTAAGACAGACCGGATAATGCAATGGAGCATGTCGCTTCCTTTAAAACTTTAATACATTCAAATTTCAAATTTAAAAGTACAAAGCATCAAGTCATGAAAATCGTCCCACCTCCTTCCAAGTCATTCTGTTCATACTGGAACCAATGATAGATTACTGGTACATCCATCTATCTACACTTTTACGCAAATGCAAACCTTTTCAAAAATTTCTTCCCTCCTTAAGCAAATAATAACTTAAAACTTAACAGTCTGTACCTTGCTTTTGAAACCTAAGGTGTAGCTTGAGATTGAATTTTAAAGTGAAACACACATGAAAATCAATTAAACGAATCTTCTCTGTCAGTATGATGCACGTACAGAGAAGGCAGAACATAATTAATACAAGAAACTCTTGAAACAGATATTTTTTAACCCTATGCTCTCAGTGGCATATGCTTTAAGGATAAAAGAACTGAAAAAAAAAAACCCTGAATTCTCTTTAGATTGTGTTGGTGGGAGTGATAGGTAGTGGTTATTAAGAAACTCTTTTGGATTGTTTAGAGACGAGAAGAATTTAAAACTGTGTGCAGTCAAGAGACAGGTGTTGTGTGAGAAGAGGGGGCTGACCCTGAGGAAGGCAAGAGAGATCTTGCAGCTGGGTTAAAATGAAGAATATTAAGAGAAACTAGATTTTTGCAATGTGAAAAGGCAATAGCAAAATTTAGATGCATACTAGAATTAGACACCCCAGGAGCAGGGCGCATTGCATTCCATCTGAACGTAATCTTTATTCTAGATGTCTCACCACTAAGAAGACTTGGGAAATGTTGCAGAAATGACAATTTACAGGCAGAAATAAAAAGAGTGCAAAATGGTGCAGGAACATTCTACCATGTGTCAGAAAGACCGTGACAGGTACCTGGAGCATACAGGATCCAGCTGCAAGGGACATCGAATGATTAAATTTTAAATTAAAGCCCTCAAAATAATGGACTTTGACCTTTATGTGTTAAGTAGTCATAGGAGAGGAATGTGTAATACCAAATAAGCTAGGTAGATTCTAGTTTAGAGATGATCATCTTACCACCTCTTATGTTAGTAACTAATCCAAGTGATATAGAAGAGAGACAGGAGCTAGGCACAGTCTGGATTTTACAATTCAAGTCAGCACCCATCCATACTGTGACTGTGTCATCATTTAATGAAAGCTTCTACATACGGCCATCATTTAATATCCACAAAGGTTCATTCTGGGTCTCCCACAGATGCCATAATCAGTGGGTGCTCAAGTAGCCTATATTAACAGCAAAGCATCTGCATATAAACTGCTAACATCATCCCCCATATTTTACCATCCCTTCATTGCACACAATACCAAATATTCTATAAATACTATGTGGATAGAATATGCCATTGAGGGAATTATGCCAAACAAACAAAAAGAGTTAGTATATTTTCAGCAACCACTCAAAATTTTCCAGATATGTTCCAATTTCAATTTATTAAATTCCCAGATGAAGAACCACTAAGCATGGAATCCGTGGATACAGGGATCTATACTAGCTAATTTCATGTCAGCTTGACAGAAGCTACAGTCATTTCGGAAGAGGAGACCTCTGTTGAGAAAATGCCTCCATCAGATTGGCCTGTAGAAAAAGCCTGTGGGACATTTTTGTAATTAGTGATTGGTGTGGGAGGGCCCAGCCCACTGTAGGCAGTGTCACCCCTAAGCTGGTGGCCCTATGTGTTCTACAAAAGCAGGCTCAGTGAGCTATGGGGATAAATCAGTAAGTAGCACTCCTCTAAAACTTCTTCATCAGCGTCTGCCTCCAAGTTTCTGCTGTGACTCCCTCAGGGATGTAGAATAAAACTATAAGCTGAAATAAACCCTTTTCTCCCCAAGTTGCTTTTGGTCATGGTATTTCATAATAGCAATAGAAACCTTAAGTAAGATAGGGACTAGCTATGTTTTAGATTTAATCTTTTTATGACAACCAATGACAAAACATACTCCACATGCTTACCTTTGAATGTATTCAAGTATACCTTTCTGATAAATTCTTACAAAGTGAATCAAGATTCTTTCTTGATAACTAAATCAAGACTAGAGTTTTAGGCACTTTTTTTTTTTTTTTTAGTTCACTAGTATTCTGCATCAGCTTCTAGGTTAGTTTTGAAAGGGAAGCCTTCTTACTTCCCAATGAAGAGCTGATTTCTTTAATGGTTTAACGTAATTCTTGAGTTACTTAATTTTAAATGCAAAACCTGTAAGAGTGTGTTACGGAAAGTAGACATGGGCATTCATCCAATGTGTTGGAATAAGTGAATGAATGAATGAATGAACGAATGAACAAAGAACAAAGCCTCTAGACACTAGCAGTGTTAAGTGTGGAGCTATAAAATAAACACAGCCTCCCTCCCCACATTCCAAAGGCACTGCGAGAATCTTAATAGCATCCCGTTCTAACATACCCACAAATTAGATGGTGAGGCACATCTCCCGTGGACCTCATCCAAGTCACCAAAATGACTTCCTCAGAATGGACTCTCTTGAGACAGAATTATAATGAAGCCGTGAGGAATGTAAAGTTTATGAAGCTGTGATTCTCCAGTTCCTCTGTTCGTCTGCTCACTGCCTCACTGCTGGGCTCTACTTTCTCTGTCATGTTGCCTCACGTCAAGGCAGTTTAAAGGGAACGAAGAATTCAGAATTAGCCATAGCTGGAGTCTTTTAGGGTAGACAATTAGGTAATCTTTGGCAAGTCATTTTATATTTTAATATTCCCACTTCATCGCATAAGAATTGATGTTAAATAAATAGCATCTTCCATATTCTTAATCTTGGAGAGATGGTGTTCTTAGCTATGCTTTGAATATATAATAACTGCATATAGAAAAGCAGTCACAATAAAATATCAACACACACACTAACACAGTGTGTCAAGATTATATACACACACTCCATTAGAAAATGTTTCTTAAATCAAGTTCCAAATGGACTTCTTGTCTACTTTTGTTCCCTCAGCTTCCTGTAGAGAAGTGGGTGTCATAAAGTCTAACAGGCCTCTGATCCCAGGGTCCACTGTGGTACTGCACTATATTCTTCATGCCAAGAGCACTGTACAATATCAGTTCTTGAGCCTATATCACTAACTCAGTGCTCTGAATGCATTTGCTGCAAACTAGCAAGTCTAGAAGGCTTTCTGAATCTCACTCAATCTGTGGTGTGTGCCTCACTGAGAACTATTAGGGAGGTCAGGGAGGCAAGGTTCACCTGATCTTTAAAATTCCTGTCCAGGGGCTACTCATCATACAGTTAGGGAACCTAACTGTAAAAGCCTTAAATATTTCATCTATGACTTTTTGAATTTTTTTAAAAGTGTTAAAAAATTATTTTTACTTGTTTTTTCACAATAGCTAAGCTATGGGATCAACCTATGCATTCAGGAAAGGACAGAGGGAATGCTATGCACATCCTTTCCTCCCCAGCTTGCTTTTTGGTCATGGTGTTTCATCACAGCAATAGAAACCCTAAGACTGGCTCCTAAGGTAATAGAAAATAATAAAGAAATAAGACCATAGCCACTGGGGCCATAAGAAGCATAGAGAAGGAACAACTTTCACATTCACTAAGAGTTTTGTTTCTTTAGCATGAAGAGATTTGTTAGCATCTACAGAATCTCTGCTCTCTCAGGAATTACATCCCCTCCCAACTCGCCCAGATCTGGTGCTGTGGGGAAAGCCTTGGGCTTACAGAAGGCTACCTCACTTCCACTTGGTCTTCTACAGACTCGGACTCACTGTGAATCACACCCAATACTTAGGTTCTGTCGCAAGAACCTGTGATTACATTGTATTGATAAATATAAATGTGTATAAGTCAGATTTCCATTGCTGTAACAAACACCTCTGTCAACCTGTGTCAGGAGAGAAAGGTTTGTCTTGGCTCACTGCTTTGTAAGTTTCAGTCCTTGGCCCTTGGGGAGGTAGCATATTGACAGTGAGAGGCATGTGACAGAGAGAAGCCTTTCCCCATCAGTACTGAAGGAAAAAAATGAGAAAGAGGAAGAGCCTATGGTCCCACAGGCCCCTTCAAGGACACATGACTGGAACTCTCCCCCTTGCCTCACTGCTTAAAGGCTGCACCACCTCTCAATAATGTGGGCTGAGGATCAAGATTGGGCTTGTGTGCTGAGGAATGGCAAAGACTTCCTTTGCTTAGGTAAACGTCTAACGTTCCCTTCTTCTGAATCATGTCTAGTTTTCACTTTCTTTGAAGGGGAGGACAATTATTGATTTTTCATTTTTTGTAACTATGCATGTATTACTAATGTACTAATGTATAAACTAATGGATTTCATTATGGCATTTCCACACATATGATTCCAACCCTTCTCCTCCCCTAATGTTCTCTCTGTACCCCATCTTCAGTCTGATCTCAAGGGACCCATATTTCTCAGCCTACCTAGTGGCAGAGACAAGGTGTGTTCTCTCATGCCAATGTAGAGATCTTCCTGCCAACAGTGACAACAAGTACTCCTATCTTCTAAGCATTTTACAGGTACTAACTCATATTTTACAGCAAGATCACTAAATAAACATTACTCACACACAGTTTACAGGCATGGCAACTAAGTCACAACTACCTTAAGTAACCAATGTATCATGTCTGAGCAACCAGACTTTCTGTGTTACTACATTTTAGAAAAAAAAATATTTTCTGTTTCAAAGTTTTGGGTCTCTCTCCCACCTCACTGTAAGGTGTTTTAATCCATGTGATTCAAGATGAAGCTGGTTAGACCAAATCCTTAGTTAAAGTATTCTGAAGAATATTGCCATGGAAGATCCACTTTACAAATGTTAGTAGCTGACATTGTGATTAACATGTGTATCGTCTGAAGAGCCATCTTGCCATGTATGTGCTGGAAGAGACTTTGATTTGGGGCTGAGAATGAAGCTTCCTTGGTAAGGTGCTCGCCCAGCCTTCTCCATGCCTTAGCTTGTCTACCCTTAGTATATTAAATAATAAGAAAATAAAACAAAAAGCCAGGTATGGTGGTATATGCCTATAATTCCAGCACTCAGAAAGCAAAGGCAGGAGGATCAAAAGGTCAGGGTCATCCCCTGCTACATAGTAAGTTTGAGGCCAGACTAAGCAACAAAAGACCCTGCCTCAAAAAAGAAAACAGACTGATTTTGGTATATGCAGATATCTTACTATTTTTTTGCAGATCTCATGTTGATCCTCCTGTGTTTTCTGGAGACTTAATTTTCAGTCAACTCCACTGTCTCCTCTTCACTTCATCTGCTTAGCCACGTCAGCCTCCTGGCTTCTCTGCATCAGGATAAAGCAGTGCACTGAAGGGAGACATCCCACTCAGGTCCCTGAGCCCATTTCCATCAAAGGCCATACTGCTGTTTCTCTGTTGATTATTTAGCTATGTTTCAGAGAGTCTATGAGTAAGAGATTTTGAAGAAAGAATCCTTCTACTGCTATTAGGTGTTGAGGGTTGGGTACCAGCTCAGTCAGTAAAGCACTTGTCTGGAAAATACCAGGACACGAATTTCATCACCAGTGCCCATGTCAAAAAGTGTCAGACATGGGAAACCAGAGACATGGCTCAGAGGTTAAGAGCACTGGCTGCTCCTGCCTCTTGCGGAGGACCTGGGTTCAGTTCAGTTTAGCACCCACACTGTGGCTCACAACCATCCATAACTCCAGTCCAGAAGACTGATGCTTTATTCTGGCCTCCATGAGACCTAAATGTACATGATACAGACACACAAATGAAACACTCATAGACATAAAATATACGGCTTTAAAAATATCTGCCAAGTATGGTGGCACAGGTTTGTAATCCTATACTAGGAAGGTGGAAATAAAAATATTCTGGGGGTCTCTGGTCAGCCAATCTGGACTGTTTGGTGAATTCTAGGATCATGAGAGGCCTTATCTCAAAAATGATGATGACAATGGTGATGATGATGATGATGATGATTTAGTATCTGAGGAACAACGCCTGAAGTTTTCCTCTGGTCTATACACATACAGAATATATATTTTTATCACACATAGTTTAGATAGTAATTCCTCTAAATATCTGTTTTTTTCCTTTTACAAATTACAGTGTTGGTTCACAAAGTAAATTATCTAAAACGGAACCATCCTTCTTTGCTTTAGAATAAAGTAAAGTGTTTGGTTGTGATGTATTATTCTATGAATTCACTTTTGAATTCATTTGGTGGCTTCTATTCTTTAGTGTGACACTGGGGTTTTGGCCTTAATATCACTGGAATTAGCCTCTAGTTCAAGAGGTGTGTTGAGGGTGCTATGTTTAACATATTCTACTGAATTTGGAGAGTAACTTTCCTGTCTTCTTTTTTTTCCCCCTGAAGTAGTAATAGTATTAGCCTCCTCCTTCTCCTCCACCTTCTTCTTCTGATACAGGGTCTCAGATAGCCCAGGCTGGTTCAAACTCACTATATACCCGAGGGTGGCCCTGACCTCCTGATCCTCTGGTCTCCCTGTCCCAGCTGCTGGGATTATAGGTTTGTGCCTCAGTACCTAGTAACCATCACTGGTTTGATGAAGGAAGCATCTATCCTTTAAGAATTAAAATATTTCCATTTAGTACATGGTTACTGGGTTTTCTTGAGGGTTTGAGGGTACACAGTGTTGGTTTTGTCCCTTTCTGCTTCCCCAGGAAGGGCTTTTCATTTATAGCAAGTTTCGAAACTCTTCCTGGAGTTTAATAATGCACCGTTTTACATTCGTTGCCAGGTCCTACTTGCTCCACTGTGGAACGTGTCTGTCTCTTCCCTCAGCTCTTCCTTCCTTTAGATTAATCTGCTTCGTCTTTAACCATCATCCACAAATGGGTCCACTCGCTAGGCTAAGGGTTGTTCTTGGCTCTGTGGTTTGAACGCCTTATTTATTACTATATTTTATGATATGATTGAGATCCTGAAGTTCTCCTCTTTAACAATAATATTCTCTCCTCATAAGGTTTTAGAGGTGTTTTGATTAAGAAAATGAGATGTTCTAGTTTGAATGTTGCCCTTCACCTAAAAGAGACTTAAGATGTTCTTTCCTTTTTCTTTCTTCTCTCTCTCTGTGTCTCTGTCTCTGTCACTCTTTGTCTCTCTGTCTCTGTGTCTATGTCTCTGTCTCTGTGTCTCTCTGTTTTTGTCTCTGTCTCTGTGTCTGTCTTCTCTCTGTGTCTCTCTGTCTTTGTCTCTGTCTCTGTCTCTCTCTGTGTCTCTGTCTCTTTCTGGTTACCAACTGCTTTTGATTCCTGTCTGCTTGATTCTGTGCTTACTGTTTTGTTCTTTATTACTACATGGGTTTAAACATAGATCTGTGTTTCTGCTAACTCACCATAATTTATGGCGTTTTTAACGGTTGAATATAACGACACTCAGTAAAATGTCTGTAGTGGTCTCGTTGGCATCTGTAGTTTCTTCTACATGTGTTCATTAGCAGTTTTTAGGTTGTTTTGTTTTATCAGAGTTCCTGGGTACTGACTCTGACCTGGGAAGTGACGGCAGCCAGGCACCACCATCCCTCTCCTTTGTCCCTTCCTCCAGGGTTTCTTTGTGTAGCCCTGGCTGTCCTTACACTTGCTCTGTAGACCAGGCTAGCCTTGAACTCTGAGATCCACCTGCCTCTGCCTCCCTAGTACTAGGCTTAAAGGCATGGGTGACATGCCCTGCTGGGGAGGGTAGAAGGAGAGTGAAGAATGATAGAATATCAGTCTGTGATGCTGGACCAGTATTTTTGGATGATAACTCCACTTTATTCTACAGCTTCTCCCTGTGTAGCCTGAACTGTCCTTGAATTCGTGCTCTGACTGCCTTGGCCTCTCGAGTGCTGGGATTAGCATCAGTCCATGTCCATGGTGTCAGTACCATCACACCGAGCCTGAATACACACTTTTTATTTACATGGTCCTCTAGGGAAAGCCAACAACCCTATCTGGAGCTTAAGAAAGAAAAAGCCCTATGTATATACTTTTAATCTTAACTGACATATAAAAATTATAAATATTATGAGGTGCAACGTGATGTTTTGATGTATATATGGTTTGTGTAAGGTTGAAACCAGAGAAAACCTATCCATCATTTCTTTACAATAAAAACATTGGAAACCCTTTTCTTATAGTTTAAAAAAATAAACAATATGTCATCATTACCTAGAGTCCCCCTGTGCAATAGCTCACCAGAGTATCTCTCTACTAGTCGACTATTACTTAGCACCCATTAGCCAACTACCCCAGCCTTCTGTTTCCTCTATAGTGACAGATAGTGAATGTTTCACATTTCAGGATGGTAAGAAAGCATAGGCTGAGGTGAATGTACAGAGAAATAATAGGCAGATTTCCAGTAAGACACTTTTCTTTGGGCATTTGAAGCAACCTAGATCATTGAAGCTGCAGTAGGCACTATGGCTGCGAACACATTCAATTTTCATTCTCTCAATAATGAGCTTCATTTTCTCATGTGAATCTGTTCTACATCAGCATGGTTCCGGAATGTTCAGAGTTGTCTCCACACCCCATTCTAGGAGTGAAGCTGACTCACACTTGAATTGGTCTGCATCCTGTGGTCACCTTCATCACCAGAGAAATAGCGTGGCTATCTCAGTCAGAGCCAAAAATGAAGGGCTTTGCTGAGAACTCCCCGGTGTGGGAGAGGATAGCTCTTTGCTGTTTTTGAAAGAGCCAAAGGAAGATGGTCTGTCTGGGTCTTTGGATAAGGGGGCAGACAGGAAGGCATCTTACAGCCAGGTCTCTAGGTCTCTTGATAGGATGCTGATTTACAAACCAGGAAAGACAAAGCAGAAGGAAACCTAGCTTTTGAGAACAAGACCCTGGTTTAAATCTGCCACGATGGCTCACGAGCATGTGACTCAATGGCTCTCCTTGTTGAAGTCGATTTAGGTTTGCCTTACTGGTTGTATAACAGTGCTTCATGAAGCACGATCTCTTCAGTGCTGACCTGTGAGCCCAACCTGGCCACACACATGAGATCCTGCTAACTCCATCTCTTCTCAGAACACCAGAGGACAGAGCTGTGCCTATCAGATCCTAGATATCAACTCATTTACACTCTCTCCCAGCTTCTCTTTTCTTCCTGCCGATTTCTGTTTGTGTTGGTGAGAATTTTGTGCCTTTTCTATGTATATCTGCATATTAATGTTACATGGTTTTCATTTAAAGCAGTAGTCCTCAGCCTTCCTAATGTTACAATCCAGTTCTTCATGTTGTGGTGACTTCCAACCATGAAATTATTTTCATTGCTACTTCATAGTTGTAGCTTTGCTTCTGTTATGAATTTTAATGTAGGTATCTGTGTGTTATCAATGGTCTTACACAACCCCTGTAAAAGGGTTGTCCAATACTGCCCTAAAGGGACCTTGACCCACAGATCGAGAACCCCTGATTTGGGGTAGGAGATATGTATTTATGATTTTCTTATTTATTTTAGATTTTGCAACGACACATCTCAGTTTTCCTTCTTAGGTCTATGTTTAAAAAAAGCAGACTCACATGCCAGTGCTTCCAAGGTCTGGCTTCCATTTAAAATGTTCTCTTTTGCCGGGCGGTGGTGGCGCACGCCTTTAATCCCAGCACTTGGGAGGCAGAGGCAGGAGGATTTCTGAGTTCGAGGTCAGCCTGGTCTACAGAGTTCCAGGACAGCCAGGGCTACACAGAGAAACCCTGTCTCGAAAAAAAAGAAAAATGTTCTCTTTTGTCACAAATTATCTCTTATGTAGATAAATTTCCTCAAATAAATTGATCCCTCAAATTCTTACAATCTGGTTGCCAGCCTTAGCAAACAAAATACAAATCTCCAAATGAACTTGGAAGTTTAGATTAAAAAGCAAATCCTTTTTTAAGAATAAGCATGTCCTATACACTATCTGGGATGTCATGATTAGCCATGTGGCAGCTGTTGTTATTTATTTGAAGTTCAAGCTTAATGACTGCTTTATATTTTGTCTGGAAATTTTACCTTGTGTGAGCCATACTGAGCCTTTGATTTTGTAGACATTCAGACTACTATGCTCTATAGCGGAATGACAGATTAGCTAGTATTAAACATTCTGGGGACTAGACCTACTACTTTGTGGTCACAAGTACTTGCTGCTCTTCTAGAGGATGTGACTGCAGTTTCTAGCATCCCTGTCAGTCAGCTCCTAGCCTCCTGTGTCTCCAGTTTCAGGAGACCCAGTGCCCCTTCTGACTTCTGTGGGTACCTCCATACCCATGCATGCCTGTAGATATACACACAAACACATACATTTAAAATTAATTAAAGGAAACATCCTGGGTCACTTTATAAAAACAGTTAGAATCCTATAGATGTGGTTCGCCTTTCTCTCAGTGAGTATTTTCATGAGACTCAGAAGTTGCACAAAGCCCTAGCTCCCTACCCGCCCCCACAAGAAGCAGATTGCTTTTTTTGGCTGGATGCCTATAGAATTCTTTCTCTATCCTTGAAGCTCAGAATTCTTAGGCTCTGTTTCACCACAAATTGTTTGTTCTAAGTGTTTTCCTAGAACACAGTATGCCCTCTCCTTTGCAGACTCAACTGTTTTTTTCCACTCTCTCAACGGACAGATTCTTACTGCACTTTCTGCTCTCTGTGTGCTGCCCCCATTGTCTGTTTTGTGTATTTACAATCTATTGTCTAGTTGCTTTTCAACGCTTTGCATTTTAAAGAATGTTTAATTCGTGTATAATAAATATAATAAATATGCATGGTTTGAAGGTTATATTGTTCTCTCTCTCTTTCTCTCTCTCTCTCTCCTCTTTCCTCCCACCCTATCTCTCTTTCTTGAGAATCTTCAAACTCATCTCTTCCAGTTCCTTCTAAAATATGCAATGGGTTGTTTTAAGCCACAATCGCCTGTCTATCCATGCTCTGAAACAGCAGCATGTTTCTGTGTTTTGGTACCTGCCCTTCACCATGCCTTTAGACCCTCTGTTCTACTCTCTGGCTCTAGGAATTACTTTTCTCTCCTCTATGAGAACAGCTGTCTTAAATTCTATGTGGGATCCTGGAGTATTCTGGCTTCTTGTTTTCTGTTGTTATCTCAGGCCTTTCTAGCACACTAATTACATGTCCGCTGTATCTAATCATTGTCCACATAAACTGGATCCATTGCTTTTTGCTGCTTTCCTCTATTTACTCCCCACCCCAGTATCTCCTCTGCTTTCAGGTTGTCTTTCCAACTCTTTTAATAGTTAGATCACTTCATGTATCCCTTATAACATGGGGATTTTTGCAGGTTTAAACCATTTCAGAAAAGGCTTAAAAGCATAATATTTGTTCCTGTTTCTTGGTGCACACATCGGAGTGGATACCTGCTGAGCCTTCTGCCCTTCTTCTTATTCAAGTGTAAAAGGTTGGAAGTATGCAACATGTTTGCATGGCCACCACTGTCGTTTCCAGTCCCTCTGCCATAGCAGAAGCTATGTGTGGAATCTCTAGGGTGAACATATACTTTTTAAAATCCTTGATGGACTGGTAGAGTTTGGTGGTTGAGTGGAGTAGGGAAGACTTCACCTGTGATATCATCAGTAATGATAGTGACTTCGTCTGTGCTGTTTATTTACTTATTTTAAGATGTGTTTGTATTTATTTTATATGTCTGCATACTACATGTATGCAGTTCCCAAAGAGGACAGAAGAGGGCTTAGGATCCTCTAGAATTTGAGTTATAGACAGTTGTGAGCCACCATGTAGGTGCTGGGAACGGAACCAAGTCCACTGCAAGAGCAGTAGACTTTCTAATTGCTGAGCCATCTCTGCAGCACTAGTTTTTGTTTGTTGTTTGTTTGTTTGTTTGTTTTTTATTTCAATACCCATGCTTGTATTTCCTTGGTCCAGCTGAAGAAATGTCCATGACTAAGTAGTTTGCTGATGTCTGAGAGTTTTGCCCCTGTTATAGAAAATGTCATTGGGTGATTAGCTTTGACAGAGCTCTGAATATATCCTTTCCCACTTCCTTCCATCTGGTTCCAGATGAAAGAAATGAGGGCAGAAAGGACACAGCAATGCCTCACATCGAGAATGGACAAGTGAGCCTGCAAGGGGCTCAGTGACATTGGTTTCTCATCTTGCTGGCCTTTGTCTAGGCACTTGAGTGCTTTTTGCTTTTGTCTCTTTAGTTAACAAACCTTGCTTTTATTCTGTTCATTCTGGTTTTCATGTTTTCTCAACTTACTTGATGGTCAAGAAGATGTCTGAAGAGGCCGTATTTGTCAGGTTTAGCATGTTATCTGGGTTGGGCTTGGCTTCATTTTCATCCTTGTTGTCTCTTCTCTTTGCTTTAGCCCATGTCCTGGCTTTAAGCATCACAATGTTATTTTTCTTTAACTTTTCTATTGCTTTCCAGCCTTTGCGTAGTTTCTAATGTAGTTAAAATGTGAATGAAAAAAATCCAGTAACATGTAAGTGTCATATCTTCATGTCTTTAGTGGTCCATTGTTCTGCTTCAAAATGAGGCTTTCAAGGCTCTCATTAGACTTTAGTTACCCTTTGGATTAAATATTACTAGTATGTCAGGTTATGTGCAGCTTGTATTGTCAACTTGGCAAAATCTGGTATCATCTGGGAGATGGGCATGCCTATGGGATATTATCTTAATTACCTTAACTGGTGTGTGTGTGGGGGGGGGTGGGGGGTGGGGAGATCTAAGCTCATTATTCTCTTCAAAAAAGGGTTTTGAAAAAAAGCAACAAAATAAGCACCATTAATTTTTACCTCCTGCATTTTACCCTGAAAATATTGTGCAGTGTCTCCATGGCATAGACTAGGTACACTACAAGCAAGTCTCCTTGATTTCATTTATTGGATCAATAAATAAATGAATTTGGAATCACAGGAGGAGGCACTCACTCCAGCACTAAATGGACAGAGCAGATTAACTTCTCCATATCTGTATTAATTGTGAAGCCAGAGATAAATGACTGACCATTCCTCTAGAGCCCTCTAGTCAAGAGAGATTCAAGGCACTTAGAATAGCTTAAGAATTTAGATTAAACCGTAGCAACAATGTCAGACCTCCCTCGGGCATTTAGACTGTTGACAAGCAACATGAATAAGTTTATAAACAATTCTTATAAAATGAAAAGTCCTAAAACAATATGGGAGGAGGGGGGATGTGAGAGTACTAAGAACAGATGTTAACATAATTCTTAGAAAATAGAACAAGGGAGGGGTTGGATAGTAAAGAAATCAACACAACCAGAGGAAAAACAAATGCTGACATTGTCGCAACAGAAATAATAACACCAGGATCTTGTATAACATTACAGTGAGCCATGTTTCATTCCAAGATTATATGACTCTCCATCTCCATACATCTTTATCATTAACTACATCTCTGCCTCCATCATCTCTGTGCCCAACTCCACCCAGTCCCCATCCTCATCCCATCTTATCCCCATCCCCACTCTCATCTTCATCATCATCTCCATCATCATCTCCATCATCATCCCCACCCTCATCCCTATCCTCACATCCGTCTTTGTTCTCACCTCCCCTCTACCATCCCCATGAAACGAACGTGGTGTTACAGAGGAAGCAAAAAACAAACCAGGCCAAGGCTAAATCAACCTCCTTTTCTTCAAAGTATGGGGGGAGGGGAATCTAGACACATTTCAAGGGTTAATGATGGAAGGCTGTATTCATTGTGCTGAAGGGATAATCTGGGAAAGATGACATGGTTCAAGAAAACTGTTGGAGAAAAGAAAATTTTATAATGACTTTGTGCTGTTTTTTGTGGCGTGCGTTGTCCTATGTTCTCACAAAATGTGCAAAAAGGAAGATATGGTATGCTGATCCGATAAGGTGTGAGGACCCCAAAGATAGAGCGCACCCTGGTTCAAACATGGGTGCTTTCTTCTACAAACTAACTTTACCTTCATTGTTTGGGATTAAAGGTTTGTGCTAAGGGCTGAGCCATAACTAAAAACAGGTTTTTTTTTTTCATAATCTTGGCATTCACAGTGTACTCAAATATTCTGCAACATTGGTGAACTGAACAACACTCACCTACATGCTTTACTATGGCCATTGAACTCTTCTCGGAAATGCCTCAAAGACCAATTCAGATCTGGACAGCTTTCAGCCCAGTTAAGTTGACATAAAACTGAAATACTGAAAAGCACAAAATACTGAAAAGAATCTTCAAAAGTATCTAAACTAGTGCAAATTAGAAAAAAAGAAGAAGAAGAAAAAAACCCACTAAATATCCTACAGTTCCTTTGTGTCCATGTCCCTGCTCGAATCTGCTTGAGCACTGGAGCCAGGATAATTTTTTTCTGGTGTCTGTTTTGACTGTGTGTTTGCTTTAGTTCTTATCTAGAAACAGGGTGTGTTGGTGTGTACCCATGGTCCATACTGCATGGAAGGCTAAGGCAGGAGAATCACTAAGCCCAGGAGTTCATTAGTTCACAGTCTGGGTAACATAGCAAGGCCTGTCACAACAACAACAGCAGCAACAGCAACAAGGAAGTATTTATTAAGAAATGAAAGGATTACCAAACCTTTCCAGACATGGTGAAAGCAGGCTGGGGATTCAAACACCAACATTTCACTATAATTCACGAAGAGATAAGGAAGTATTGAGGGGGGACAGAGACAGAGACACAGAGAGAGAGATAGAGATGGAGAGACAAAGACAAGACAGAGCAAGAGAGAAAAATAAAGAGAGAATATCAGATTTGATTCATCACTCTGCTTGGAATTCAAATCCTCATCAAAGCTTCAACAGGAAACAGAGCAACTCAAAGACTGTCCACATTCACAGGTTCAGAGAACTGTGGAGTGAAATGGGAAACATTTTCACTTAGCAAATACGAACAGAATTTTTTATTCTTTCCATTGAATTCCAGACAATACAGTGCAATGACTACCCAGAACTTATATTGTGTTGGGTATTATCAGTGCTCTGGAGATTATTAACATCTTCAGGAATAAGTGTGTAGGTTGGCTATGAATAATAAGTCATTTGTATAAAGTGTTTGAACATCCATAGATTTTTGTTTCTTTGTAGCCAACTTGATTGGATTGAAAGGTACCTACAGGATAGTGAATGTTGTTACTTACCCTGGGTGTATTTTTGAGGAGTTTCTGGAACAGATTAAATTAGGAAGGCTCTGACATAATGAATGACTTTTCATCCTTTGATAGATAAAAATCTAAATAGACTGTTAGGAGGTGGTGGAACTGGGACAAGTGAGGTCTGGCTGGAGGGAGAGATTGCTGTGGGTGTATTCTTGGGTGCTACATGTTGCCTAGCCCCTTATTGCTAATGTTCCACTCCATTTACTCTCTGTCTTTCATGATGTGATTTTCTCCATCACATATCCCCAACAGAATGGACTGAAGCTTCAAGAACTCTGAGCAAAGTTCATATTTCTTCCTTAAAATTCTTCTAGTGGCTCTTTTGTTATGGCCACAAGAAATTGTGACTAATATGACATTTGCAGAGGATACCAGAACTGATCTTCCTCAGATCTCAAGGGGAAAATAAGCAATAGATTAGGAAACCATCCAGAAACAACCATGGCAACAGCACAATCAACTCTGTGGACCAACATACCAGCAGAAGATAAAAGAATGTTGTTCCAGAGTGTGAGAGGGGATTGGACCTGTGTTACGGATACCCAGAGACCAGATTATCCATCCAGGATGTAGACCACTGTAGGCCGAGGAACAGTTATGGACCTAGATCTCTCACTGTCTAGAAAAAGCGAAGGAAGATATTTCTGTCTTTCTTTGTGTTCTATTGCTGTGAAAAGACACCATGACCATAGTAACTTTCACAGTAAAGCATTTAATGCATTGGTTATTTCTTACAGATTCAGATTTTAGGCCATTACCATTACTGTGGAAAGCAGGGTGGCATGAAAGCAGACACAGTGCTGGAGAAGGAGCTGAGGCTTCTACATCTAGATCTGCAGGTAGTAGGAAGAGAGACACTAAGCCTGGCTTGGGCTCTTGAATCCCAAAGCATACCCCCAGTAACACATGTCCCTCAACAAGGTCACACCTCATAATAGTGGCACCCCCTATGAGCCTATAGGGGCCATTTTCATTCAAACTACCACATTTCACTCCCTACCTCCCATAGGCTTGCAGCCATATCATAATGCAAAACTTCATTCAGTCCAACTTTAAAAATTCCATCCACAATCTATCAGAGTCTCAACACTGTTTAAAAGTCCAAAGTTCAAAGTCTCTTCTGAGACTCATGGGACTCTCTTAACAGAAAGTGAAATCCTCTGTAATAGCAAAATGAAAAAGCAAATTCACAGTAGCATAGCAGATACATTGCCATTCCAAAAGAGAGGAAAGGGTGCAGAGTGAGGAAATACTGGACCAAAAACCAGCTGAACAAAATCCAAACTCAATCTCCATGTTGATGTCAAAGTGCCTGCAGATTTCTGATTCCTTTCACCTGTGTTGACTGCAACACACTTTCTCTCTCTCTCTCTCTCTCTCTCTCTCCTCTCTCTCTCTCTCTCTCTCTCTCTCTCTCTCTCTCTCTCTCTCTCTGATTGATTCCATTCCTGTTAGCAGCAATTCTTAGCAGGTATACCACAACTTTGGCATCTCAATATCTTGGAGTCTCTAAGGCAATCTAGGCTTTACCTTCACATTCTTTGCCAAAATATCACAAGAGCAGCCTCTAGGCCACATACTAACATTCTTCTCCTCTGAAACCTCTTGAGCTGGATCCCCACAGTTCACATCACGCTCAGCACCACTGTCTTCCATGCACCTACTAGTATGGCCTATTAGGCCACACTTAAAGCATTCAACTGGTTTCCTAATCCGAAGTCCCAAAATGGGGCAGGCATTATGCTTAGAGGGCAAGAAGTGATAAAGGATGCCATCTCCTTAACCGAGTCTCAACCCAAACAGGCTATCTAACTTCTTAGGCAAAATCAGGAGTAGTAGAAATTCAAGAATTAGTTGTGGTTGACCATACAAGAATGACAGTGTGTGAAGAATCCATTACACCTGTTTTGACCATGCTAAACATGTTAGTCCATTCTGCATTATTATAATATGATACAAGAGGCAGTTACCTTTACAAAGAAGATGGTCGAGCACATGGTTCTGGATGTTCAGAGTCCAATAAGCATGGTGCCAGTTCCGAGAGCATCCTCCCTTGGCTGTACTCTGATGGTCTATGTGGAGGTAACATGTGTGTCTTAGGCAGTGTTTCTATTCCTGCACAAAACATCATGACAAAGAACCAAATTGGGGAGGAAAGGGTTTATTCAGCTTAAACTTTCACATTGCTGTTCATCACCAAAAGAAGTCAGGACAGGAACTCACACAGGGCAAGAAGCAGGAGTTGATGCAGAGGCCATGAAGGAATGTTACTTACAGGCTTGCTTCCCTGGCTTGCTTAGCTTGCTTTCTTATAGAACCCAGGACTACCAGCCCAAGGATGGCACCACCCACAATTGGCCCGCCCACCCTTGATCATTAATTGATAAAATGCCTTACAGCTGGATCTTATGGAGGCATTTCCTCAAGGGAGGCTCCTTTCTCTGTGATAACTTCTGCTTGTGTTAAGTAGACACAAAACCAACCAGTACAATATGGTATCTTGAATTTTGGGAAGGGGATGTTTGAGACCCTGTTCATAAGAAACATCTGTTGACAACTAATGAGGTTCCATGAAATATGACTTAAGCCCCTCACCTCCTAATGTCTCCCAGTATCTCCCAGTCCCAGCCCTCAGGGAACCAAGCTCCAAAAAATGAACTTTAGGGAACAATCTAGATCTAAATAATAGCACTCAGGGGAAAGTGATAATGACTGAAGGTAAAGTTTTCCTGAGACATAAAAAAGGAAACATAGAACACCTAGGTGTGGTATCCTAGAACTTCGGAGGCCAAGAGGATGATTGTGAATCCAAGGCCCTCCATAGTGAATTTTAAGCTATGCTAGGCTACACAGTGATAGCTAGTCTCAGCCCGATCCCTCCCAAAAGAAAGATGAAAAGAAAAAAGCAATATTTTTTTTACCATTTATTGATGTTAAGAAGTACATTATGTATTTGTCCTCAGGTAAACAATCAATGAAAAGGTTCATTATATACTTAAAGAAAGTTCTGGAATAATATGTAGGCTAAATTGTGAAACACAGTCAGGGCCAATATGTCACTTGCTAACTTTTGTTTAGAAAGAATTGATATGCTCCTGGACAGTAATTTTAAGTCATTAAGGTACATGAGAAAATAAACAAAAAATAGGAAATTCTGAACAATGGATTAAGAACAAAGGATATAACTCACAAACAGATCTTTGAAGTGCAGGATCACAATATAGCAGGTGGTAGCCTGTTGGGAGCCAAGTCCTAGCAGAAAGTGGCTATCATCTTTGCAGCCATCTCGAGCCATATATCCTGACAAGAGACTTGTTCTCAACAGCCCACAACAGCTGAGCACACTCTGATAAACATCTTGTTTTTCTCACATATCGTGTTTTGCTGCTTAGTGCCCCCAGCTGCAAGGCGCACATGGTATCCACAGCTAAAAGACACGTGGCAAAGCGCCTTCAGCTGTGTTCCCCTGCTTGTCCACGAGGGCAAGGCATGTGGAAAAGCATATAAATACCCAAGATTTCCTTTAATAAGGGAGACTTGATCAGATTCTGTCTTGTCTCCATTCTTCGCTTCTCTTTCCCCTCCATCTCTACTCTCTCTCTTGCTAGACCCCGACCCATGGACCGGAGCAGCAACTCAGGCCGGGACAGAGTGGCCCCCAGATGTGGGGCAGCTCAGGTCGGTACAATAGCCTGTCTAAATAATAAGAAACAAGGATTTGTGGACCAAGCTTGCTCTCGTGGGAACCACTTCACTCTGTAAGACCAGCATTAACCCCCTCCAAGAGTGGAGCTCCCAATGACCTAACCACCCTCCTCTAGGCCACCCCACTTGACTGGGTACCAAACTTCCAGCACACACACATACCTTTCATGAAACATATGTCTAAAGCCATGTCTAAATCATAGCAAACTAAAACAGGGAAAAGAATGGTTAAAAAGAACAAAAAATATTCATTTTGTTCTTTACATCAGCTTATCTCGTTTATCCTCAGCACGATCAGTATAATATTAGCACACTCAAATTAAATTAGAAACAGATGCTCCTGAGCAGTCGCTTAGACTAAGGGTGAGTCTGCTGATCATCCTTGGTTTCAATGCCAAGTAGATGGCACCCCAAAAGGAATAGAAGGTGAATCTCCCAGGGACCAGCTGATACCACCCCCTGTCCCAACCAACCAAGACAACTGTGTCTGTAGACCTTGGGGAGAGATGGAGGTTTAGAAGTGGGGTCCCTTGTGCTCATCTGTCTCCTAGTAATGTCTCTCATTGGCCAAGCTCAGCTGTAAGTGTAAGCCTACCAAATGCAAGTCTGGGATTCAGAGGGGTCAGCCTCCAAAGGCACAGAGGCAGAAAAGAAAAGAGAATTAATCCAGTGGTTGAGCAGAGAGCACTGGATACAGCTGGGCACATACTACTACACACTGTGCTGCCAAACATGGACCATATGCCAGAGCACGGGCCATCCAGAATGGACGGTACCTTCCACACACTGCATTCCTGTGTGCTTTTCCTGAAACAAGTGCAGCAGCCCCACAGCTGCACTTGGGTGGCCAACACAGTACCTGAAAAGAATTTGTTTTTCCAATTTTCCAAAGAAATTAAGAAATTTCCATCATCCTTCCGAAGGCTGTGATGTCAGACTGTTTGAGTCTCAGCTAAGCTACTTCAAACACTGTCACGTAGTTCTGTAAACTTGAGCTATGGGGTTCTGCCTTCCATGGTTCAATATACAGTGCAGAGGCAAAGGCTGTGCCTATATGTCATAGATGTTCTGGTCACAAGAAACAGTACTGCACAGCTGAGAGACAAGCCAACGGGCCCTGCCAGACCATGCCGACCTCATTGTGCAATGCTGGCTTTGAGGGATTTTGTTTTAAAACCTGAGTATTTGTACAGTTTGCATTCCTTCAGAAGTGATAGATTCTATCAGCTTTCAAGAGCTCTCGTTTGCTTTATCTTTCTTGCTAAGAGAAGCCAGGCTGCCTGGCTGGGAGGACCAAGAGGACTTGGCTTAGCTCAGCCATACCTGTTGTTATTAAACATGGAGCAGAATTATTTTAAGTTCAGTTTTATATTAAACATAATAATTTTTGCTCTGTCTGGATTCCTGAGAGTCCTTTGGACACTGTAATTTGTTTAATTGTTCTGATGCTCCCCCCAACCTTGAAATCCCTTCTCTGGACTGAGGGAGTTATTAGTAAGGGGCTTTGGCAGGATAGAAAGAACGGGAAGGAAATGTCAACATGATTCTGACCCCCTTGGTGGGGGATAGAGACCAGATTTCTTGGAAAAGAATATACAGACTGGCTTTAGGAAAATGAGGGACACTCTTCCCTGTCATTTGAAACCCACTAGTTTGGAGAGAACTGTAAAAACAGTCCTTTTATAGTTTGTATCAGAATGTACAGGTGCTTGAATACTGTACCCTGGAGAAGATACCCAGGTCTCACCTATGGTGTGATCTTGGGCCACCTTCTCAGAGTGTGTTGCTCATCTTTCCTGCTGTCCAGATAACATAATGTGGACATCACAGGTTCATACTGAAAAAGGCAAGAAACCTCAGAGGCAGCGTTAGACACTGCGTAGAAGTGTGGCCTGCTGCATACAATGAAGCTGAGAGCCTTGAGCTCCCCTTATTGCACAGGATACTGGTACAGGAAAGAACAAGTCAAAAGATACCTGACCGGTTCCTGAAGAAAGCTTAAGAATGTCAGGGAAGGAGATTCAAATAAGGCACAGTAAACATCAGAGCAATGCCTGTGTACAGATAGCTCAGCAAATGCCATCCCAACTCACTCTTCTGTCTACAAAAACACTCAAAATCTGCAGTCATTCAGTGCCAGAGATCTTATGAAGCCTGGACTTGTTCCAACTGAATCTTGAAATGAGCCCTACTAATGTGTTGTGTAGAAGTCTTTGATTAAGGGGCACGATGAGCATGTGACTATTTTCTCTAAATCCATAGAGAGCACAGCACAGTTTATATAGACAGCTTCTTGCCTCTCTGCCTGCATTAATATATAATTGTTGTCCAAAGACCACAGTCCAGTGTAAAGATTTGCTATTAGTTTGCAGGTTCTGTGAGGTTGGATGGATGAGTTAGGACATATATTCCTCATCACAGAAGTCTGTGGTACAGACTTACTTGGATTCTGACATGGTTCAATTGAGAGATGCTACAACTTGATTATTTAGCCTATCCAATGCAGCTGAAAGTTTTCCTTGGACTATGTATGTTTGATCTTGTGCAAAAAACAAACTACTTACCCAGGTTCACTGATGTCAGAAAGGCATCTCTTCCAGGCGCTTACCTCCCCTGCCCCCTTCCAACTTTATCAGAGTTCCCTCCTTCATACTACATGGCAGTCATCACAAAGACAGCAAGAACCTGGAAATTTAAGGAAGTCGTAAAGTTCAGCAAAGCCAGTGTGCTTGTTAACCTTACTTTCCAATGACTGCTTGTGTACACCACTTCAGAGGAAAATAATGAGCATGAAATTCAATTATACAAACACCCGCTTAGCCATCTCAACCAGAATTGTGTCCCTAATCTTTTATTTTGAAGATAAAGTGAAAATCTAAAGCTACTTTCCTTATGATGGCATTCATTCCCTTTGTAACTCAGCCAAGAGAATTCCCTTCAACCTAAGGCCCTAAACTTCAAAGTCAGCTCCCTCTTAGCTGCTGTCTGGTTTCTGAACTTGAATTTATGTTGTCTCTACAGGAACAGAGATAGACCAAGCTTAACCCACCAACAAGATCTCAGGAGCTTGGGCTCAGAAAGGGAGCCACTCTGAGCTCTGGTGTACAAGAGGCTGTCTCACAGAGACTACTCCTGGAAAAAGCAATGTTCTTTCAGTACTGACCTGTGAGTTGTGGATAGCCCTAGCCCAGGCTATAATGCACTCCAGGCATATATACTGAGCCTACTGGTCAAGAGCATCATTACACATGGCCTTTGTGAGGGTCCTCTTTGGCCTGCCTTGCACACCTTCTCATCTATTGGGTCCATTGCCTGTGTATGGAAGCAGGCCTCATGGACTTGAATGGATGGGGCAGCATCAAGTACAAGTCTTGTTCCTAGACGTTGTTATTACATGTTTGCCAAATGGACTCTCTACAGCTTTCCTTTTTTAAATATTGTATATACACTGTGCAAAATGATAGACTTTGTGTGACATTTTCTCACCTATAGATCATACACTTTGATAATTTTCAACCCTTGTTACTTTTTCTTGCTTCCCTCCCTGAAGGTCCTCTCTTCCTTTTCTCAAATAGTCTCACTTTTAGTTACACACACACACACACACACACACACACACAAGAACTTAGATTGTGAATATGAAAACATGGGATATTTGTCTTTCTGAATCTAATTTTGCTTAACATGATCTCTAGTTTCATCTATTGTCCAATACATGGCTTAATTTCATTCTTCTTTATGACTAATAAAACTCCATCATGTGTGTTGTGTATGTGTCTTCATATGTGCATACATGTATGCATTCATGTATATACATGTATGTATCTACATATTCATGCTTCATATTCTCTTTATCTGTTCATTTGTTCATGGGCACCTAAACTGATTCCATAACTCAGCCATTGTTTCACTGTTTCTCTATACCCTCTCATTTTCACTCATCATGCGAGGGGCACGTACAACACAGAGTTCCCATGAACCTAAAGTATAATTTGGTGTTTTCCAAAATCATTCAGTATTTTTCAATGAAAACATAACATTGAAAGTATGATGCTTACTGCTCTTTACTTACATAACTCACGTTTTCAAATGAAAAGATTTGCAAGGATTGCAGACAGAGTCTACAACTCTTCCAGTGATGGAGATAGAGATGGGCTGCCATTGATGACAGAAAAGGGTGGATTGCCTTCCTTCCTGGTCAGACATGTTCACTTGTCAAAGTCTTCCCCTTCATTCAAGGCCCATCTCTCAACCCAACAGAATGTTGTTCTCACCTTCTCAATGGGAGTTTAAATTAGTCAGTGCGTGCTACTGCATGTCTGCCAGGGCAAGATACTTTTGCACTTTGGATGGACATAGAAATTCATGATGTCATAGAAGCCACATCACCAAGAACTGGGGAATGCCATATGATACAAAACTAAACATACACACTGTTTTAAATATTAGAAGTGGTAATGAGTGACTGGAACAGGAGGAAACTGTGCATGGGCTGGCCAATGCAGACTGCCAGCCAAAGACTTAAAAAGACAACTCTGCTGAGATTTCAGACAAGGTCTTCCAGGACCTGGAAGAGCAACTGGACTTGGTGCACTTGAGGAACACGCACAGGGTAATGAAGGTGGACCTTTCGAGTGCAAGGTAAGGAAGCAGGTGACTGCAGGGATCCTTTCCAAGGTCTTCTTTGGTTCTTTCTCCCTGACTGCTGCATATCGCATATCCCTGGCACCTTGACAACATTTTGCTATGAACTTTATACTTTTTTTCCTCCAAATTTATACATTGAATCCCTGATCCCAGTGTAAAAATGCTTGGAAATGGGGCCTTGGGTGGTAATTAGTGTTAGATGTGTCATGACAATGCTCCTGGTCTCGTGGAATTGGTGCCCTAAGAGATACCATAGACATTCTGTTCATTCTCTTTCCACCACACATGGACCCAGAAAGAGTAATGCATATGTATCATGAGAAGCCTCAGAACAAAACCTACTTGCCCAGTACTTTGATCAAACGGTCTGCAGCTTCCACAAACTCTGGGAAATAAAGTTTTGCCTGGAGTTCAGCTCCCCACCCCTCATCCCCAGTCTATGGTATTATGCCATAGCAACCCAAGCTGACTGACAGTCTACTAAGTCTAACCTCAGTAGAGGAGCTGCAAAGAGTCTTTCAGTGAAATAGTGGTAAAGAAAGGAGATGTGCCGCTGCCCCTCAGCCTTAGGTGGTTCATCCAAGCCTGTGTAAGCAGACCTCTAGTTCCTCTCTCAACGTTTAACCAGACATTTTTCAGAAATCTTGATAATCTTGCAGAAGTCCAAAAGATTCTGTTCCATGCTCTTCCACCCTAGAATCATATGGCTTTGAGCATTATTCCCAAAGTTAAAATATCAAGGGCAATCGTCACCCTCTGATCCCAAAGCTAAAAATACTGAGGATGTCCACATGGAGCTGTGGTCTTCACAGCATCCTCCAATTACATGCATAGACAAAGGGAAAAACATTTCCTCCATTTGGGAACTTTCTGCCTGGACTCCTAAAAACTGTTCTTCCTGCCTCAGTTCTCACTGAGTCTTCTAAGGAAATGGACTCTGCTGCTTCCCTTTGCAGTCCTATGTCTCCCGGGCTTATACACAGCCCAAGATTTATGTCAAGTGAGCAGGCATCTGTGGTCATCCACTCATCCCTACAATCACTCATGTCCTCTATGGCCATGTCACAAGGTCACACCATAGCTGGAATCAATGACCTAACACATCTGAGTCTTGGACTCTGTTCATACCTAGCCATTGAGTATAGGAGATTTATTTACTGACTTTTTATTTAGTGTTTATAGGAAAACCACATGGAAGATGAGAAGAAAGTGATTCTGTCCCTTGCAGAAGAGGGCATGTGTATGAGTGTGTGAGTGCATGTGTGTATGAGTGTGAGTGTATGTTTTTATGAGTGTGAGTGCATGTGTGTATGAGTGTGTGAGTGCATGTGTGTATGTGTATTGTGTATGGGTGCATGTGTGTATGAGTGTGTGAGTGCATGTGTGTATGAGTGTGTGAGTGCATGTGTGTATGTGTATTTGTATATGAGTGCATGTGTGTATGAGTGTGTGAGTACATGTGTGTATGAGTGTGTGTGCATGTGTGTGTATATATGTTTATTTGTGTATGAGTGCATGTGGGTATGAGTGTGTATGTGCATGTGTGTGCATGTGTGTATGTGTATATGTATATTTGTGTATGAGTGCATGTGTACATGTGTGTATGAGTATGTGTGTGAGTGTCTGTGTGAGAGCATGCATATATGTGTCTGAGTGTGTGTATGTATGTGTGAGTGCATGTGTGTATGAGTGTGTGTGTGCATGTGTGTATGAGTGTATATGTGCATGCATGTGTATTTGTGTATGAGTACATGTGTGTATGAGTGTGTATGTGCATGTATGTGTATTTGTGTATGAGTACATGTGTGTATGAGTGTGTATGAATGTGTGTGCATGTGTGTATAAGTGTGTATGTGCATGTATGTGTGTATATGTATATTTATGTATGAGTGCATGTGTACGTGTGGGTATGAGTATGTGTGTGTCTGAGTGTGTGTGTGTGTGTTCACCTCAGTTCTCTCGGTTTGGAATCAAGATCTATGTCCTCATTGCACTGCTGCCAGTAGACGCTTGACTCGCACCCCTACGCGTGACATCTGTTTGTTCAAATGTCACACAATTCATGTTCTGTGTGGGATCGCGGCAGTGCTGTGACACTGAGCAGCTGAGGACTCCCAAGCTTGGCAGACTCCCCGGCGTGCTGCACTGTGGCAGGCAGCCAGGGTACTGCAGGCTTAGAGCTCCATCCACACGTACAAGCAAGTGCTAGTGCTCACACAGACCAGACCAGGTGAGCCAGTGAGCCAGCCATGTTCCTCTTATGTAATCCTGCCCCCCCATGGACACAGTCTTGTTCTGGGGTCTTGATTTCTTTCATGTGGTTCCGTGCACTAAGAAGATTAAATCAGTTCCAATAGGTACTGGTTTAATGGAGATGATAAACTTTTATTGAACTTGAGCACATTAAAATGAAATGTAAGCATAGGTGATTTTGGAGTTTGCCTAGGGTCTCTTCCAATCTGAACAAAGCCAGCTTGCCTTCTCTGGAAAATAACAGCTCCAAGCCGGGCTCACTTTATGTGCTTAATTAAAATCTATTTTTGTGGTATAAAAAGAAGCAGAGCGATGTAACAACCCTTTGCTTCTTTAGCTATCCAAAGAAAGTATGCTTTCTGCTCCGAAGGCAGACAAGTGCCCTCTTCCAAACAGACACTCTCCTTCCTGCAAAGTGCAGGTACCCGGCTGTTTTACAGCAGCATGTCTGCTAATCTGTGATCTGTTTTGTCTGTGAATGGGATTATCATGGTGGTTTATTGAACAAGAGCCAAAAACGATATTAAGTAAACTGTTTATGTAAAGCCACCAGGCTGCAAACTCCAAACTCAGGCCCGTTGCAGGTTTTAATCAAAATAAACTTTATTATAGGTTCAACTGGACAGTTAAACCTTCCAGGGTCTATTCAACTTGCTGAATGTATAAAACACGAGACCACAGCTCTCCGCAGAAATTATGAAACTGTAAATATCGTGGTTAACCTCAGAAGGGTGCCTTTTTCTGCAGCTCTCTGGAGCTCTCTTGCTCGGCTTTCGGTCAGGAGGATGTCAGCCAGGCTCCTGGGCCAGGCGCCTGTCACTGTCTCTGCCAGTCCTGTGAGTCAAGGGGGAGGTTTGGCGCTCCAGCACAGCAGGGGGTAGCCATGGAGCCTGTCACTAACCCGGAGCCCAGTTCTTTGGAACAACATCTTTATGTCTCTTGGGGCTGGCAGGGATACACCCGGACTCTTTGACCCATAGAGTGGTCCCCAGCTCCAAAGGGTCCAAATGGTTTTTTATTAATGTCTGCTCTTGCCCTTGGTGAATCTTAAATTCTATTCTGGGGCCAAAACATTTCACAAGCAGTCTTTGATCTGGGTGAAAACAGACAAGAGACCAAAGGAATAGAAAGTCAATCCGGGAAGCCGAACATGAATACATTGTTTTGTCTCCTCATGGGTTCTGTAGCGGAAGGCCAGCGGGTTCCAGTCTGCATCCACTGTGTCCAAGGAAGTGATGGGAAAGGCCTTTTCTCCAGGACTTCACAAAGCACAAGATTGGTACCCAAGAAAAAATAGGTCGACCCCATTCATTTTCCTGCAATGTCTTCTATGGTTCTATCGTTTTGACATCTCTCCAATCATCTCCTCACCTCATTGGTCTTCATTCATTCATTCATTCATAAACAATTGCTCTATGGCAGCGTGGTGAATAGCAGTTATAATACTCTCATGTGGCTGAAAAAGGCTCTGTTCCTGTAGGACAGGAGGGCATCTTCTGGCACTGCCTTTCAGGTCTTCCTGGTTCCTAACCTCAAGATGCTAAAGATTCGCCAGACTCAGTCAGGGTCCTTTTCTTCCTCTGTCTTCTTCCCCTGAGTGATACCCTCCAGTCTTGCATCTCTGAGAACTTTTAGTTTATGACTCCATTTTGCTGTCTCCAACCTTGACCTGAAAGGATCAGAGATCACACAGAACTGGGAATAGCTCCTCTTCTCACCAGTGGAATGCAAATCCGGAAGACCAAACTTCTATCAGTAGCCTGAGCCTCCTCCTATAACAAAAGGCAACCTAGAAAAGAACACACTAAATGCAAATAACAGAACAATGGAACATTGGAAGTAGAGCGAATCCCAATTAGATATAAAACTTTTAAAAGCTTTAGTAGAGAAGATGAATGGGATCAAAAGCTGGAAATTTAAAAGATCAATGAAATTTTTGTGGCTGTAGCCAGACTCATCATGGAGGGAGGTAAGGGATTCACAAATTAATAACATTGGGAATGAGAAATGGCACACATGAGACATCACTAAAAATATGAAGACATGAAAGGGATGTCAAAGGGCTATTATAAACAAGTTTTCAATAATTCAGACACCATAGAAGAAAAGGGCAGATTCCTCAGAAGACACACAACCAATAAACATTCAAGAAAAAAGGAGATAACCTGAATATATAATCCCTCATCTCCCTTAGAAAACTGAAAACTGACTCTGTATGTAAAACTTTCTACTAAAGGTAACATCATCCCTGAGCCTAGTGAAATTTCCCAAATGTTAATAAAAAATTAAATCACTTTGGACAATCGTGTGTGTGTGTGTGTTGTGTGTGTGTGTGTGTGTGTGTTTGTGGGGTGTGTGTGTGATGTGTGTCCGTATGTGTGTGCACACATTTGTGTGCATGTGCTCATATGTTCATGTATGTAGTTTCTGGGCTGATGTACATGCATGTGTATACTTAGGTGTCATCCTCAAGAATGCTACCCATCCACTTTGACACAGGGTCTCCCCTAACCTGAATTGACTACTTCAGCTAGACTGGCTGTCCAGTGACTCCATCGACCTTCTTGTCTTTCACTTGCCAGCAATGGGATTTCAAGTGGAACTCCCACACCTGGCCTTTTTACATGAGTTCTGGGAATCAAACTCAGTCAGATCCTTGTGTTTTCCAGGCCAGATGACCCATCACTAGAGCCCAAGTTTATACAAATTCCTAAAGAAAAATGAACTCATTCTATGAACCTAGCATTTCTTAGACACCCAAGCTAGACAAATATATTGTAATAAAATCATACAGATGCACATTTTCTAAACAAAATGTTTCTTCTATTTGGTTAACTTCGTCTATTTGGTTCTTTTTTTCATTTTCCAAGTCTCAACCTAAGTATCACTTCATCTTCACATATAAGACTTCTAAACTCTTCATCTCTCAACTGGGTAGTGTGACTCTCGGGTGTAATCTCCGTTCCCAGAAAGGTGAGAGAGGAAAGTCTGGAGTTCAAGGTCAGCCTGAGTTGTGTACTAGCATACTGTTTCAAAAAGGAGGAGGAGAAAGAGGAGGAAGAAGAGAAGGAAGAGGAAGAGGAGGAGAAGAAGAAAGATGAAGAGGAGGAAGAGGAGGAGGAGGAAGAAGAAGAAGAAGAAAAAAATCTCTAATCTAAGTAGATCTGTCATAGGACAGTTTATCACATACCAGCTACCTCCACACATGTGCTTCTCATAGCCTTGTGTTTGCCTGTCTTTTCCCTGATCATTTAAGCTCCAGAAAGACAAGGGTATACTCTGAGCTGTTCACATATGTCAAAAGGATGTTCTCAGAGAGGTTCATTTCTGAACTTGGGAATGGGAATAATGACTGTGAGAAAACAGGAGGGGTTTTCATAAGGAGTAGGATGCAGATGCTCGAGGTCAGAGAACAGGTTCTAAAATGGCACAGGTGAATAAGGGTCTCTGATGTCGATGAGCCTTTGAAGGGTCAGGTTCATTTTAGATAGATTTTAAGAATTATATCACTTTAAATAAGATTACTTTAAAAACCTACATCATTATTTATAGAATTAGGACTACAAGTAACTTTTAGAGTTTGTGGTGAGACCTGATGTCATTTGGAAGCTGAGACTTTGGGAGTTAATTGGCTCCTCCCTCACAACTGATATAATGTTCTTATGGGAGGTGGCCCCAGGGAGCTCCTCAGTATCTTTCATCACATAAAGATATAGCAAAAATACAGCCACCTATGGACCAAAAGTGGGTCCTTGCCAGACAGACCAAGGGTCTCTGCCTTGATCTTGGACTCCCAGGCTTCTAGATTGTGAGAATGTTTATTTAACCACCCAGCCAGTGACATTTTTGTCATGGAAACCCAAATGAATTAAGACAACATGTTTGGGAGATGATGAGAAATTTGAATAATTTAGGAGTATAGCAGGAAAAAAAAATGGAAGTCAAAGCTGAAAATGCACATTAGCATAAGGCTTTTCTGGAACTTTAAATCTGTAGACCACAGAAAGCCAGAAGGGAACTAGAAGAAAGTGTATTATGGGAAAGTTGGTGGGATACCCTACAATTTACAAGAATAACTCTAGTGACTTTAAAAGGGGCTGAGTATGGGGAAGGTTAGGCCCAGAGGAAAGAATTAGATTTTTTTCCAGTCATCTTAGACTCCATGAACCATGAAAAGGAAAAGGCTTAAATTCTTACTAGCACCCAAGACCCTCTTCACCTCCACCCTCTGACAGAGCTGAGGAAGCAAAAGAGAACAGAGAGAAGAGACCTTTACAAGGAGAAGAGGACAAATCAAAATAGCAGATCAGGAAAACATTGGAAGGGTCATGAACTTTTGATATAATTTTTCATACCCAGAGGTTACTGATGAGAACCATGGAGAACTTCAATCCTCTGATTAAGGAGGAATAGAAAGGGGTGAAATGTTTAGAATCCCCAAGGCTACCAAGACACAAAACAAGAGAATTGGCAAGAGAGGCTGGAGTCGTTGAGACCAGTGAAGAGCATGTGGATAAACTGGTTAGCAAGGACTTACCACTGGAACTAAGGCACTGTGAGGTTGAAGGTTGAGTTGGACTTTCTTAGCAACTCTGTTAAACAGAGACATTCCATAGTGACTGACTGCACAGGCAGCTAACCGACCAACTGGGAGTGGAGATAACTGGACATTATAGAGGGGCAGAGAAAACTGAGGAAAGGACGGAGCCCTAGTAACAAGTAAATAAAAACAAGCTGTTGCTGGCATTGATTTCCAATGGGCTGTCTGTGGAGGCTGAAGCTCTGTGAGTCTCTGTGTGCACCTATTCTAATCAGGAGTTTCCCCATCCCTCAGGCTTCAGCTGCCGTTGCTGTTTCTAACTAGCCACCATCTGGAAGAGCCATGCACCTAGCAGTGTGAGAAAACTCACAGGTGAAGCTTGATAAAAAAGAAGAAGAAGAAGAAGAAGAAGAAGAAGAAGAACAAGAAGAAGAGAAGAAGAAGAAGAAGAAGAAGAAGAAAAAAAACACGCTCCTGGCCAGGACTGATTTAGTGGATCTGGAAGAGAGTAGGACACGTGAATTTTAAATAAGTTCTTCAGGTTTTATTGATGTGCTGCCAAGCTTGGGAATCACTAATACAGATCACTGCCTTGTCCAAACAGAGAGATTTTGCACAGGCCCAGAAAACTAAGTGTTTGAAAATATCGTCTGTTTTTTCGTCACAATAGATTTGTGAGAAGAAACACGATCCTTAATGCCTATCTTGCCTGTATAATTTTAAAAACATGTAGTGCCCTTATCTAAGTGAAAGATCATGACAAACAGCTATATGAAAGTCACTAAAGAATTCTTCTCAATTTCCTCTAACTCTTTAAAACTAGGAAAGATGATCTTCAAGAGAAAGCTTTGATTGTGAGACTTGGAGAGGATAGGAAGGCTTGGAGGAAAGCATAAGACACCATGTCCAGAGTACTACTCTAGAGACAAGAGGAGGGGGGATTCCTGGGGAAGAGATGTTACCATGTTGAAGTTAGTGGCTCTTCAAGGAGACAAGGGTGGGTAGGGTTCAACCCCCTGTAGGGGTTCAACATATTTTCTGTGTGGGGGACTGTAGCAGTCCCAAGTCTGGGTAACACGAAGAAGAAAAGAGATTTTGTTAGCAGAAAGAAAACTTTCATCTGGAAAGTAGTGGTGGTGCCACATGGACGTGACCATGTGATGCTCTCCTGGGGAACAATGTGGCACAGCTATTTTATACTGTGTAAACAACAGGAATTTTTTTCTCTTGGTTCTGGAGACTGAGAAGTTGAAGATCAAGGATAGGTACTTGTCTGGGGAGGTCCTATCTGTTGATCCTGAGACAGCGTGTTTTTACTATATTGTCTCATGGTGGAGGGGAATAGTAGTTTAGAGCTGTGTTAAATCCTGTCTAAAAGGGCTGCCTAAAAGAGCAATGGGCTCTAGCACAGAATTTTGTTTTTTTAGAGTGAAGAACCAATATTCTAACAGCTCTTTGTAGTGTAGCACCCAAAAAAGAGGACAAGAGGGACCAGCATCCTCAGTCCCCTGAGAGCTACAAAACACCAGCCAACTTTGATTCTCATCTGGACCATGAGGAATAGAGCCATCTTGCCACTCTGTCAGTGAAGGAAGATATTTCAGTAATCCTTCTTTTAAAATGAATTCTTTTATTTTTTTTTTAATGATGTGTATTTAGGCATGTATGTGCACATGCTTATAGATACCCTCAAAGAACAGAAGAGGTAGTCAGATTCCCTGTACCTGGAGTTACAGGTGACTGTGAGCCACCTAATGTCAGGACTGGGAAGGTAACTGGGGTCCCCTGGAAGAGAATTAAGCACTTTTAAACATGGATCATCTCTCCAGCTCCTCCAAAACATCCTTCTCTTCTCTTCCCATGTTCCAGCCCTGGAGGAACATGTGATAAAGTTATTTTAATGGTAATACAGATGCAAATGATGGTTAATCTTGACTGTCAACTTGATTGGATCTAGGGTCAACTAAGAGCTGTATCTTTAAAAAAAAAAAAAAAAACAGGTCTGTAAGGGAATTGAGGGTGAAGACCCTTCCCCAGAGTGGAGGGTACCTCTCAGCAGCAGCCCAGATACAAAGAACCCCCAGGAAAAGCATTGCATTGCTGTGTGCTTGCTGGTCTTTGCTCCTTGCTGGTAAGATGGAAATGACTACCAGAAAAAAAAAAAAAAGTATTTGTATGCATAGATCCCTAGAAGCAAAAAGCCAGGAATGCTGGGAAAAGCTGCCAGATGCATGGGAATACACGACCAGCGATGTCTGATAGATGTTAGAGCACTGTCCCTGATTGGAAAGAAGCCAAGTTGATGAAAATGGAGAATACTGGTCCTAACTGTTTTTTTTTTTTTTTTTTTTTTTTTTAGGGAGGAAGTGATTGGAGTTTGCATAGGAAAAGGATGCTGCAGGGTAAGTAGGTCCTGTGCAGCTCCAGGCATTGGCTAGGCTAAGGAAGGATTGACTGTTATTCATAGTCAGAGAAAAATGTGGTTAAAATACTCTTTAAAGCTACACAGAAAAGAACTAAGGTAGCTGGGAAACAAGAGAATACAGAATTCTTCAGTAGACAGACAGTTTGTGAGTATTTTCAGAGAAGAACCTGGGCCATGTGGTAACAGGAAAAAAAAGCATAAAGAAAGAGGAAGGAGGAGGAGGAGGAGGAGGAGAGGAGGAGGGAGGAGGAGGAGGAGGAGAAGGAGGAAGAGAGGAGGAGGAGGGAGGAGGAGGAGAGGAGAGAGGAGGAGAGGAGAAGCTGCCACTACCATTGGTTAAAAAATAGTGTCTGGGATGAGGTCAGTAATAGTGTCTTGGGCTAACCTTACTCATATACTCACTGTGAGTTCATTTCCAACCACAGACACTAAAGCACATGAACATTGCACGGATGGATGGACAGGTAACTAAAAGATGATATAGACACACACGTGAACATCATTCAGCCTTTTAAAAGGGAACTCCTGCCATTTGCCACAATGGGCTCACCAGTTATCATGTGGAGTGAAGTAAACTAGATGCAGAAGGAGTGCCACACTGTCTTGCTTACCTGTGGAATTTAAAGACAGAATCAGGAACCAAAGCACAATGGGCTTTCCATGATGAAGGGTTCATCTCCCCAGGTTTGTGTCTGAAGATTCAGCTACAACACATATTGAGCGTATTAACATAAACCTTTATTGAAGTGTTATGAACACAATTGGAAATTTTTATAGAGTTCCTAAACAACACAGTGCAACTGTGTAGATCGTGTTTATATTATATTAGGTAGAAGTCATATAGGAATGATTTAACGTGTACAGAAGTGGCTGGGTGTGGTGGTACATGTAATCCTTGCACTTGGAAGGTAAAGGCAGGAGGATTAGGAATCAAGAGCTGCCTGCGTTAGACCTTGTTTAAAACACACAAAACAACAAAACTCGATACAGAAAGGTGTTCATAGAATATATGTCAACACTGTTTTACATAAGGACTTGAGCATCTGCTGATTTTGGTATCTGCAGGGCCCTTGAAAGAAACCCTACAGTGAAGGATCTCTACTAAGATCCATAATAAAGAGCAAAGGTTGGCAGAGGCAGGCATAGGGGAGGAAATGGGGAGAGAGTGGTTAAAGGTACAAAGTGGAGCATATAGGATGAGAGCCAGTGGTTAGCATGCAGCTCAGTTCGAGAACTGCTGATGTGTCAGGGATTTTGACAAACCAAATAGGTCAAAGGTAATTGTCACAAAAATAAAAGTTAACTGTGTGAGATGTTAAATATGTGAGTTTGCTTTACCATACAACCTTCTTACTATACATATCTAATAGAATCACATGGTAAACATCAGATACAGTCAATATAATTTACTGTATAAAGAGAAACCATGTCTGATAGTGCCAGCTGCAGATATAGGACACTAAAACAAAAGTCAGATGAGCAGTGTGACTCTGAGAAGGGAGGATAGGACAAGGGTCATTTTGTTTTGTTAGATTGGTTTTTGTTTTAGTGGACAAGTGTTGGGCATAAGAGAGAAAGCAGGACAGATATACAGAGTTATAAGTTCTTGAGCTGAGTTCCTAGGGGGACTCCACCGGTTTTGGTATCTCACAATGTTGAATCTGGGTGCCAGGGACTTGCCTTGAGATAGGTACTGACCTGACCTTGGTTTGAAGTCACTTGTGTGCATGGAAGCTGAAATCAGCTGGCTGCTTCACAGTGCAGTGACACCAGACAGCCTGAGGTAAGCTCCCTGAAGGCTTTTTATCGAGGAATGTCCTCATCCTGAGTGTCTTGTTTTCTATACTTGCATACAGAAAACCCAATAGGCAAGACAAAGAAGTTGGCTTTCCTTCTCCTGGAAGGTTTACCTTGTGTTTATCCATTTGTTCCATGTAGAGAGTATGTTCCTGAGGTCAAGTGCTCCATAAACACTTTCAACATAAAAGTCAATGGATATGTGTTTAGAGCACTATGAGGAGTCGGCCAAGCCATCCTGATTTAATTAACAGAGCCCTCTCCGTAGACTCATCGGCCAGCAGATTGACATTTTAGATGATGAGGACCCACTGCACATCCTCAGGGCCAACGGGATTACTATGTACATCCCATCAGTAGTGATCTACCATATTGCACCTCTTTTAAAAGACTGTAAAACTGTCAGGTATGGTAGCTTTCAATCTCAACACTTGGGAGATGGAGAGAGAAGGATTGTATAACTTGAAGCCCAGCCTGGGTGACATGGTGAGACCCTGTCTCAAAACAGACAAGCCGCATCAGTTCTCAGCAGCAACATTGACTTACCTACTTATGAGTAAGAAATCTTGGCAGTTTGATCAGCCAACTATTCTATGAAGATTTATTATCTGTTTCATGAAGAAACCCCAACAAGCCTGAGGAGCAAGACAGGAGCATTTTCCTTTGGACTGTGATTACAAAGTTGACCAGGTATTTGCTAATGTCATTTCACTTGAATCTCTGTTACCATAGACATGATTACCATGATCACCATTTCTAGAGAGTGAAAGAATCATTCCTCCAAGAGCTTATGTGATTTGATAGGACGTAGGCACTAGAAAAGAGCAGGTGTCATGAGGTACAGTTGAGCTGTCACAAGGCACAGTTGATATTCCAGCTATGGATGGTGTAAAATCAGAAAGCCATACCAAGCTAGATATGAGAAGCAATGGCAAGTGGTCTTTGGAGCTTATGTCCTGGTGCATTCTTAAGAACACCAGGCTAGAGCATTGTGCTCAGTAGAGAGGAGGTAGAGAGGAGGTGGAGAGGAGCCAGAGAGGAAGTCTGTAGAGAGCCATAGCAGAGTATCTATCTATTTTATCTGCTGTTGATAAAGGCTAGCTTGGCCTAATCCCCAGTGAACCCTGGCCTTTTGGCAGGAGGGTGATAAGAAAGTGGGGTCATGCTTTCTTGTGCCTCAGGCTCTGAGCTCACTACTTAAACCTTGAGAGCCAGATTGGGTATCCACTGAAGTATTGGAATGAAATCACATGGGTAGTTAAGGATGACTGTTCAGATGTACAGATTTAAACAAGGTTGCCAGAAGCAGGAGTTGGGAGGGAATAGAGAGACATTGATCAAAACGCCAATGAAAAGAAAAAGAAGAAGAAGAGAAGAGAAGAGAAGAGAAGAGAAGAGAGAGAAGAGAAGAGAAGAGAAGAGAAGAGAAGAGAAGAGAAGGAAAAGGAAAAACATATGTACACAGGAGGAGTAAGTAACAGAAAAACACATACATGTACATACATGCATACGATCACACATGTACACATATATATCCACAAGCTTACATGTACATGAATATATAAAAATGATACATTTGCCAAACATAAATATATCTATGTACACAGAATATGTATGCATATTACCTATACATGCATAAATGCCTATGTGTATATGGGCACAAATATATGAACACAAACATTCACTTGTGCACATGTACCCAGCACACACTTCAATGTGTATAAATTTATAGCTTAACATGTACTTGTCTGTCACCAGGGCCCCTTGTGTCTGCTATCTATCATGGATTAAGACTGTTCTGTGAGAGCCGACACTGCACAGAGAATTGAAGGATTATTACTTTCCCTGCCATAGTAAAACCAAGACAACACACACCATATTGTCTGCCTCACACCCTTGAATTTATTTTCTACAAAGAAGAAAACAAGAAATAAAAGTTGGTGCCCCTGCCTCAAGAAGGTAACCTCCTAGATAGACGAGAGTCTAATAGAAAGCATAGCACAAGGGCTTAAGCCCATACCCTAGACAAATAGAAGGGCCACTCACTTAGGACATGGCCAGTCCAGAAGTATGAGAGAGATGGAGCTTATGCCACCATCTGTCTCATGCCAACAGACACACACATTGTCTATCCAACACAAGCACATCCCAGGAAAGGCCAAAAGCTGCCAAGGCGACCAGTCTCTCACGCCGCAGGCACCTCCCTGAAGCTCCAGGGAAAAGGCTCTCTTCTCAGGAGCTAGAGTATCAACAGCAGAAAAGAAGTAAATAAAAAAATTAAAAACAGTATAAGTGGCAAGGAACTTTCCCTCCTGGAGAAAAATAACTATGACAGAGTTTGGCATGGAACCGAATATCCAGAGCCTAATCGTCTACAGGAATTTGGGGAACCAGACTGTGCCTGAAGACTCCCAGAAAATAAACAAGGAGACCCTAGTCCCCGGAGGTCCCTTTGCCCTGCTCCCATGTGCCCTGACTAATCATCTTAGTAGGTGTTGGGTCAGCAACAACAAGGGATCTGATGAAGGTCGTTTGCTTGCTTTGTTTACACAGCTAATTTTATCACTGCCTGGAAAGCTAATGGGTATGATTTCTGCTTTAACTATGATAAATGTCTGGTTGAAGCAGCACTGGGGCATTTTGGAGACCAATACAGCAAATCCAAAACTTTCTGATGTGGGAAATATACATATGTCAAACTTGCTATTTTGTCCAGAATCCTATCCTCGGTGATAATAAGTGGTCCTTCCAGCCCAGCACTCCTCTCACTGTGGACCATCAGTCTCCGACTCCCTCCATGAACTGGAGCTTGCAGCAAGACTTCTCTTGGGCTCACTGAAGTCCAGGACCTTCCTTCTTATCTGCTGTCTTTAGGAACAATGCTGGTAAAATGAAATTCAAGGTAATGACCCAGAACCCAGTTGCTAGCTGCAATCAAAAGCATTTGTTCCTGCTCAAGACTTACAGGGACACTTAGTGTCTCAACAACTTGTATGATTAACATAGCTTGTCAAGCTGTAAAGTGTATACAAATCACCCAAGACTCTTGTTAAAATAGATTCTGTTTTGAAAGTTTTGAGGTGGACCCTGATACTCTACACAAACAACTCTACAATATTTTCTCAGATCTAAGGCATGCTTTCAGGAGCAAGACTCAAGAGGAAATGGAAAGATCAAGGGAGAGTTCAATCTATTGCATATTCACCTTCAGAAGCTTCTTCAGCTTCAGAGAGAAGTTTATTTTCCCATAATCCTCAGGGTCATGATTTCTTTCCTCTGAAACCTTTCTGAACTAGGGCTATATAACAATTTCCTCCAGATTGAAACAATCTATCTTTGAGTGAAGTTCCTTAAGGGTCAGAAAAGTTTAAGCCCTTAATACTCTAAAGGAAACAACTCAAAAGTCTCAGGAAGTCCCTGAAACAGACCAGATGCATAAGGATACTCCCTCTCTAATAAGCAATAAGGATTGCAGCGAGGAGACCCTCCCACCTGCCTAACTACCTGGGATTCATGCAGATAGTCCCAGGATTCCAGCCTTCATGAGTCCTCATGCATTCTAGGATGGGATTTCAAAATGCAACTGCCTTGAGTCATCCATGCTCCTATCCAGTAGGCTCACTGAAGCCCAAGTTGGACTTCAGTGGTATCATAACAACAAGCCACATGATTTCTTTCTCCAAGTACTTGTTCATATTACTCTCCCTTTTTAGAAGTTTCCTCCTGGCCAATTCTAACTATACAACTTCAACCTAACCTATTAAGATCTTCAAAAAAAAAAAAAGGGAAGGAAGGAAGGAAGAAAGGGAGGGAGGGAGGGAGGGAGGGAGGGAGGGAGGGAGGGAGGGAGGGAGAAAAGGAAGGGAGGAAGGAAGGAAGAAATAAATCAATCTTATAGCAACCTTATCCCACCCTGGGTGAAGTTTGATAATTATCATTTTCCACCATTCTACCACCAATATTGGATGAGGAAACCATATGGTGGCAGAAGAAATCCATCTCCAGTATCTTTATTGGACTACTATATTTTTATAGTGATGCAAAACCAATACAACACAAGAGCTAAGGATGCCTTGAAGTCCTCAGAGGCTAAAGCATCTTCAAGGAGGTAGGGATAGTTACTGAAGGTGGGAAAGTGAGATGGGCAGTGGGAATGTTCATGACCATGTGTAGGCACCTACACCCTATGAAATATAGGACAGAGGATGCTGCTTTGTTAGAGGATGGGAAGATTTCCTCCCACTTGATAGCATTGTTGTCTCCTCCCACCAGATAACACTGTAGTCTCGTGCTTCAGCTGACACAAATCCAGAACAAACTACCTGCTCATTAATAGACCTCTTGCTCTTGAATTTGAGACAGCTGGACATGCATGGAAGGACCATGCTACACATAGTATTACAGGCCCAACATCTCCAGTTTACTCCAATTATGGGCTGTAAATATTTAGTAACTAAAATTTGTGTCCACAGTGACCATGTTCAACCTTCATTCCTGTTATTCCCTAACCCATGAAGTATAGCCCATGAAGTGTAGCAATTATGTGCATAGCATTTGAATGTTATTAGGTATTTCAAGCAAACTAGAGGTGATTTAAAGTCTGCCAGGAGCATGGGTACAGGATATATGCAAGAACTATACTATTTTACATCAAAGACGTAAGCAACTGAGAATCTTGGTGTCAGTGTCGGGAATGTCCTCGAACCAATTGCCAATAGAGATGACTCTAGTATCAGGCCTGAGTTACATAACACAGGAAGGAGAAGGAGAAGGGAGCCTAGACGTTTTTTCTATCTATAACCTTCTCTGTAAGAAAGAGTACAAACTGGTCAGAGCTCTGACATTTAGGGCCATAGGTTGCTGGTTAGGTGGTTCACTGAGATTTAAATGTTTAGATCTAAGTGTAGTTCAGGACTCCCTGACCCCTCTCACAACTTTACCCTCCTTTCTTCTTTCCAGTCTTTTCTTCCAGGTCTGCAGTGAGTGTCTGATCAGAGCATCTTAAATTGAAGAAAAACCCCACAGTTCTGGGCAGAGGTGGGCTGTGTAGTCATCTGTAGCAGGTGAGTGAGTGGGATGCAGATAGTTTTAAGTTTGTTATTGTTTCTTTTGTTCTGTTTTTGGTTTTTGTTTCTCTCTTTCTAGCCACTGATAAAGTGTACTACATCCAGCCACTAAATCCCTCGAATCTGTTTCCTCCCTATTTCGTGGACCCTAACAACTAGCCCCTCTACTAGCTTTATCACATGCAGCTCTTGCTTTCAACATCTTACTTTGGTATTGTTCCCAATTGTAAAATTATAAAACTGATATTGTCAACTGTTCCTTAGAAGAAACATTCTTAAGGTTTTCTGAACTCGAGTTGCCAGCCATGGCCAGGAAAGATTCCCAATGTGTCCTTTGTGTGATGAGTGGGAACAGACTATTGAAGTGTCTAGATAATAGTACACAGGCCTTCACCCAAAAGCCTAGGTATCAATTAATAGCCATCCCTAAAACAAATGGAAAGGAATCCAGATGAGAGCTCAGGGAGACACGCAAATGGTGTGTGCATACGTGCAGGTGTGTGTGTGCACGTGTGTGCACTCTGGCCAGTCAGGAGCATATTCAAAATTCTAAGATGCTCACTGTTGTAATTCATATTGTTGACCCTGTTGCTGAACTGTATTCCAGGAAGGAGGAGTCTTTCCCATCACTGCTGGCTGATGGACAGCAGCTGGGAGAGACCTCTGGGAGGCAGCTGCAATTTGGCAATGGCTGACATCATGGGCGATTTTAGGGAGATGCACCCTAGGCCTTCTCAGAGACATGTTATGTCTAATTGCAAGTCCTCTTCTCTCTACCCAAGAGCCAGACTCATTGTGGAGATGCTTGTTTGCTCTGGCCTCTTGGGAGGTCTCTCATGCCTCCTTGGTGACCTAATCATTAGTCCCCATGTCCAGTGTATTTAATTTATGTGACTCACCACTAGGCAAGACAAGAGATCTCTCCAGAATATGGAAGCAGAAGCACTAATAATACAAATTGAACCCAGAAAATGGATCTGTTGATTCATGTTCCATAGAAATTCCATCAAAGCTAGACGATTGCTTACGAATAAATCATCCCCATGTATTGAAAATATCTTGATCAAAACTTGAGCAAAATTTACTCAAGATGCAAAAAAAAGTAAACTCCACAAAAAAGATATAAATTAAGTACCACACTGCCCAAAAGCATCATATTTTCCACAATCATAAGTATGTCAACCTTCCCCTTGTCCCAAGCTCGTCTCTATTTATGTAAGTGTTCCTGTGTGTTTCTTGGGAAATGGTGCATCTTGCACCACTTTTATTGTGTTTTTCTTGAGGCTGCTTGTGCGATTTTTCTGTTGCATTTTCAAACCATGATTATCTTACTGTAGCAGTGCTGAAATTTTTAACTGACCGTGACTGCAGGCACCTAGCAGCTCTAGAACTTTAAACATATCTCTGGCTCCCTTTCTTTTTACAGTCAAGTGTTTGTTGTTAGCGTGATTTTAATATTCAGAGAAGTAAGTTTTAGAGAGACTGAATGTTCTTCAAACAGGTTAAGAAAAACTGTTCTGAGAGAAAGGAACCTTTACACTGTGATAGCTGTCTGTCCTTTGAAAACTTCTAGACTCTTCTAAAAGCAGGTCTAGACTGGGTACTTGCATACTCATCAGTATCTTGCCTCCTTCTGCTTCCTCCTTGATTAAATATTTATTTTAGATCTCCCACGTTATTAAACACTTTAATGTATATTTTGTAGTGCTTTCCATATTTTTCAGAACCTAATGTTGTTTTTGAGTAGTCCTCATTTTTATTTTATTTTTTACCATACAAGCTAAATTCTTTAGTATTATTTTGTTGCCTGCAAATTCTAATCTTTTCATTTCTTTTGTTATATTCTTGGCTATAGCTTCATTTTCCAATCCCCTTTTGTTGTTTGTATATGGTTCTCTGTCTTTCAAGAGATATTTAGGATACCTCATTAATATTTCCAGTTGACTGGGGGTTATTTTATTGGGATATTGCAGTTCTTCAGTTTTAAAGATTTACAATATGAATTCCTGGATTCTGTAAGTTCTGCTTAATAGACAGCTCATCTGGTGATTCTATTCTAAATATAATTACATCACTTACATTTTCTCTATATCTCACTCTCATTAATAGTGACTAAGCAACACATGCAGCCTTCTAAGCTTTGCTTTATTCTGGCAGCTATTCCTACAATTTTATAATAGTTTTTGATTTATCTTCTGCATGTTCTTTGGTGATACAGATGTTCATGGTTTTCTTTTTCTTGTGGAATGTAAGTCCTGTGTAGAGACGTCTTTGTGTGTTTCTCCTTGAACTCTACTTCCAAGTTGCACCCCATGCCTATATTTCATTTGGATTTGGGTGATTCATGATCTATTTATGATCTTTCATGCTTAGAGTTTGTTTTAAACAGAAGATTATATGTGGTTTTAATAACTTAAAATGTCCAATAGTGTTAAAGGCTTAGAGCAAAAGAAAAAAAAAAAAAGAACGCTTCTCAAGTTTACTGTTGCCATTTCAAATTCTAACAAGCAATTCCTTCAAAGGGTTTCAACGTTAACTATGATTGTTAACTTAACCTACGTTGCTGAATGTTTTTTGTTTTCCTACTTATTACTTATTGGCTCACTGTTCCTCAGCACTCTTACCCCCTTTCCTCCTCTGTCCACTCTCCCAAGATTATAATATCTCATTTTTTTTTGGTAAAATCTATATTCAGTCTTTGTTATATTAAATGGTAAATACTGTTCTGCAACTGAATAGATCTTATGCAACTTTAGTTTTTCCAGCAGTTAATAACTGCTTCTAATTTTTCTTCATTACAACTAAGCATTGAGAGGCCCTCCAGACCAGCAACATTATAAACAAAACTCACCACCCAGATGATGTGGATTTGAAGAATAAATCCATGGGCCTGCTGGCTTGTGTTGCTCAGCTTCTGCTCACGGCATGTTGACTTTCTTTGGAGTTCCCTAGAAAAGGGGCTGGTCATTAGTTTCCTTCTTGATCCCTTTCTGTAATGAAGTGGCTCTAGAGTAAAAGATTTGCTACTACTTTTGCTGCCATGATGAGTTCGAAGTATGAATTCCGGCAGCCCATGCTCTCCCTCTCTACCCCCACAAGGGTGTGTTTGCCACTTTTCTTGTTATTTTTGACAACCTGGCAAAAGGAAAGAGAAAACAAAAGCAAGCCAGGCATGGTGGCATCTGTCTAGGATCTCCACCCTTGCAAGCTTGAGGCAAAAAGAGTCAAGGCCTCCCTGGAGGATATAGCAATGCCTTGTCAAAAGAAAGAAAGAAGGAAGGAAGGAAGGAAGGAAGGAAGGAAGGAAGGAAGGAAGGAAGGAAGGAAGGGACTATGTCATGTGTTTAAAGTTATGTATGCTGTTTAGGTAGGGTGACCATTGTTGTGATGAAATATCATGATGAAAAGCAAGCTTGGGTGGGGGGAAGGGTTTATTTCTTGCACAGTTCCATATAACAGTTCCTCATTTAAAAGCAGAGAGGGCAGGAATTTAACCAGGAGGCAGGGGCTGATGCTGAAGTTATAGATGGATACTGCTTACTGCCTTGCTCAGCCTGCTTTCTTATAGAACCGCAGGAGGGGCCACGCCCACAACGAGCCTTAGGAAAATGCCTAACAGGCTTGCTTACAGCCCTGTCTTATGGAAACATTTTTGTAACTGAGATTTCCTCCTCTCAGATGACTTTAGCTTGTGTTAAGTTGACATTGAACTATCCAGCACACATGCCTTCAGATACACATATGTAGATATAAGTGTGTCTGCGTGTGTGTTGTGTGTGTGTGTGTGTGTGTGTGTGATGTGTTCATACATATGGGAAGAAAAGGCTGTATACTTAAAGTATGAAAGTGTACAATCACAAACAGAAAGGCTTACTTTACCTACCCTCCAGAACTGGATGTGCTGAGTTTAAGGCATGGAGATGGCAACGCTGCTAGCTTGGAGATCTAGGGATATAATGATGTCTTTTATTTGGGGATGCAATCTGGTTTTAGAAACACGATGGCATAGTTATTTGTATACCTTTGAATTTCATCTCTCCATTAAAGGTCTTTATTGAACATCAAATACCCAGAGTCTGGCAAATGGCAATTTACAAATAGATATTAACAGAACAAGGTTCTATGCTGACATTTAGAGTTAAGAGAGGAATTCAGGTAGCTGTGGGCCTGTTCTTACGTTCTAATATTTGGAGCCTGGACAGTGGAAATGGAATGACAAGATGCTTATGAATGTACTAGCGATTGAATAAAATAGGCCTTCACAGTAGCTAGTTGCACTAGTCTGGGAGGCTATAGAAAACACTGTAGGTTGGGTGCCTTATAGAGTAACCATGGGAATGCATCTCTCCTAGCTCTGGGTGCTAGAAAAAGCTAGATCTAGGAGCCAACAGATGGATGCCTGGTGGGGACTGCCTCCCTTAGACAGCTTCTTCTCTGACCTCACATGTAGGGAGCTTGAGCATTCTTTTGGTAATCTCTTTTAAAGCCTGAGGATTCTCTTTGGTCAGGACACCAATTCTATCCCTTTCCTGATCCATCCCAATGACCTCATTACACCCCAAAGACCCTACCTCCTAAAATCATCACCTTGGGATGGTGAAGATTTCAACAGGTGGATTTGTGGGGAATGTAAACATTCAGACCATAGTACTTTCTAAGGGACCAATGAGAGGGGAAGACAGCTAGCTTTCAAGTACATTTCAAGAAAATGCAACCTTTCACTATTTGCAAAGCCTGAATAAAGCACTGAGGGCTTGAGTCAGGTGGATCAGATTGTGGGGAAAATAACTACCAGGTAGAGGAGCCTGAGGTTCATGCAACAGGCATTTGCTAAAGCTGTATGTGTCGGGCCGAAAGACAGACAGCTCAGGGGCAGCGTGAGCTGTATCTTTCACCTTGAGCCTTAGTTTTCCTTGTGCACGCCTGACTTTGGCCTTGATGTAATTGGGCAGTGGGTCCGTGCCAAACACAGCAGCCCTTGGATGTCTGGGTGATGATTTATATATGAAAACCTCCGGCCCTCCTGAGGTCAGAGTCCTTGTGAATAACAAAACATTTTGTCCCGCTGGGGGAGCTCCGAACTTGACATGCTCTGCCTCTGTCAGTGCCTCATCAAAGCTAGGCAGAGAAGAGAAGCCAAGGAGAAGAAACAGCTGGATTTAGTTACCGTTAAGATACATATAGTTTGGAAATAAATTTTCTATCAACGTGTGTTTTGTTTCTTGCTTACTGCAGCATGTTTGAAAGTGTCTGAATTGTTTGGTTGGGGCCAGAATTCTCCAGGGAGCAAGGCTTTCATTTTGTGCCTGTGTCTGTCAGGCTTGCCATGCTTTTTTCTGCCCAGGCCCCAAAGTAAATAAATGACTAACTTCACATTTGATTAGACAAAGCCCTAAATCTCCATAATAAATTGCAACAAAATTGTCAATGTCTCCAACAGTAAATGCAGGTGGCTCTACCTGCAAAGACTGGAAAGCTGCAGCTTCTCACTGCCTCCCTGCTACTAGCTGGGCATTGACTCCGTTAACCTTGGCCTGGATTATTAAGCTGTCTCCTCAAAACAGTTTTCCACTTTGATCCTTAACCTTTCTGTGACCAAAGGTCAGGACAGAACCCAGAGATTGATTTAAAGGTTTAATCCAGTCAATGCGTTCTCTTGTGTGATCCTCCTAGATGTATCAGGTCTCTGAAGAGATGGCCAACAGCAGATGACCCTATAGAAAATTCTTTGAAAAAACAATTGCTCCCTATAGTGCTGGAAGCTGAAGTGTCTAAATTGACTAGAGGTGAGCTGTGGAGCCAGAGACCCAGGCAGTAGCAAATGCTATGCTTTGACAGTTCAAAGTATTTACTAGCAGAATTCTCTTTCTCTGGGGAAGGTTAGTCTCGTTCCTTCCAGACCTCTTTTTTTTTTTTTTTTTTTTTTTTTTTTGGTTTTTCGAGACAGGGTTTCTCTGTATAGCCTGGGCTGTCCTGGAACTCACTCTGTAGACCAGGCTGGCCTCGAACTCAGAAATCCACGTGCCTCTGCCTCCCAAGTGCTGGGATTAAAGGCATGCACCACCACTGCGACTGACTCACCTCTTGACTCTAAAGTGCAAACTCATTTCCTACTGACTTAGCATGCACTTACATCACTGTCACTTGAAACACTATTGTGTTCAGTTATTTTCTGTACCATTTGCATCCATCCCCTAGTGTGTGTGTGTGTGTGTGTGTGTGTGTGTGTGTGTGTGTGTGTCCACGCGCACACACACACACACACACACACACAGAACAGGAGCAAACATGTGAGTGCTTTCTAGCAGCCAACCAGTTGGTACCCATGCTGGGTGATAATATGTCCTGCTCTTAAACTGGAATCCTGAGTTATTGAATCAATTCTTGTTTTGGGTTGGAGCAGGGGTTGGCTCAGGGACAAGTGATATTTTCTTTTTTCTTACTACTGGCAAATTTCTTTTACGTGAATAGTTACAGAGTGTTAAATTAACTACAGGCCATCTTGATATTCTTTCCCAGCATTGCTTGGGACCCTGTTAGATAAAGGTGGATGCTGCATTGACTAATCCATCTGAGAATAGCCCAGAGGCAGGAGTACCCAATACTGCAACATCATCTTCCCTTCTTAGCCTTGGAAGATCCCCTTGGGCATCTGCCAAGTCATGTGTTATATTTCTTAATTATCTCAAAGCCTGTTAGGAAAGCTTGAGAACTAATTGAGAATTTTGACTGATGGTTCTTGACATCCCTGTTACAAGTTCAAAACACACAAGAGACTTTTGGGCATGGGAAGTGGCCAACGGTCCCATGAGCTTTTTGGGAAATCCCAGGCTCCACTACCTTTCCCATGATATCTTCAGAGAACGTTCTGAACTAAAGGTTTACACAAAAGCCTTGAGTCAGGTTTCTAGGAAACAAACTTAGGATATTCACTACTTTTGTAGCAGTTGAGCCTTTCGAGTTCTAGAGCAGTCCATTTCTGATGGAGAAATGAACAAATCAGTGAATGATTGTTTTTCCTAATAACTCAAGCTCAGGGGCCAGGGATGCAGTGTGGTATGTAAAGAGCTTCCTTGGCATTCAGGAGGCCTGGGTTAGATTCCCAGCACTGCAGAAGTCTGGCCTGGAGCGAAATGCCTATAATCCCAGCATTCTGGAGATAGAGACAGGAGACTGCTATGAAGTTCAAGGTCATTCTTATCTACATGAGGCATTCAAGACCAGCCTGAGCTAGAGACTTTATCTAAAAATTAAACCTCAAGCACCCCTGTCTGAGTGTCAGCTGATAAAAGTACCCCTCTGACCTCAAATATTGGGGCATATGATAATATACACACAAAAGATCATGTCAAAAGATAGAAATGTGGGAAGGACACAATATTCAAAGATGGCAAAGGTCTTTGTCATGATACAGATGTACAGGCATGCAAGAAGTTGAGTTTTGTTAGGGTTTGAATATTGTAAGCTGTGAATGAATACATACATTTGTTTTTGAAAACTCTTATCCCAGTTTGTTCTTTCAAACATTGATCAAATGCTGCAAGGTATAGTAAATTGTTTATTTGCATGAGGGAGTTGCCCACTCTGAACTCTTGTAACATAGGCCCTTCTATAATATACACTCAAGGCATCTAACTGCTCTTTTCTAGAATCAACTCTTAATGTCTTAGAGCAAAAGAACTGCTATTCTGAGTCAGATAAGGGGGGGGGTGTCCCATGGCCTACTTCCATGTGCACCCATGTGTGTGTTGGAGTTCATGTAATGATATCAACAGTGCCAAGTGAGGGAAGAGAGCTTGAGAGGGTTGAAGAGCAGGGATAAAAAGATGGCATTTATTGGCAAAGATCCTAAAGGAAAAGTTCATGTGAGAATATAGAAATGTGGGAAAGACATAATACTCAGAACTAGTAAAGGTCTTTGCCATGATATGGATGGACAAGTGTGCAAGGATGTTGGGTTTTATAGGATGGAAGGGGAAGCTGACAGAAGGATGTGCAATTTAGGAATGAGATGCTTCCGCAGAGGAAGGCATCAAAACGCTGTAAGTTAGTGTCCTGTTTCTTACTGCTGTACAAGACAGTAATCCAAAACTCGGTGCCTAAAAACATCAGGCTATTTATTACTGCACAATTCTTCAATTGCAGCAGGGCTCAATGTGGACAGTTTGTTACAGATAGAATTGTGTCTCCACCCTCCCACCCACCCCCCAAAGGGAAATGTTGAAATCCTAACTCTCAGGATTGGTAAGTGTGACTTTATTTGGAAATAAGGTCTTTGTAGATGTAATAATGTTCTGATGAAGTCATTATGGTGGGCCCTAGTCCAATGACCAGCATCCTTGTAGGAAGAAGTTTGGGCCACAGCTAGAGGGAAAGGAGCCATGTAAAGATGGAGACAAAGATTGGAGCTTGCTACCTCAAGCCAAGGGAGTAGCTGGGGCTATGAGGAATTGGAAGATACAAGGCCAGTTCCCTGCTAGAGCCCTCGAAGGGATCCTGGCACTGACACATAAGACCTTGATTTCAGACGTCTAGCCTCTATATTAGAGAATAAATGTGAGTCTCCTATTTTGTGTCTCTTTGTTTTGACACACTAGCAATCTAGCACACATTTTATCGGGTTCCATGTGACACCCCCAGAGGAGGCTTGAGTGAGGCAATAGGATCCACTTTTTAGAGGACCCCACTCTCATGGCTGGAGTGCAGTGCTGGCTGACAGCTGTGACTACCCAGCTCTGCTGGCTGGGGGCCTCTGTCTTTGTTCATATCAACTGTGCATGGCTGATGTGGGCTTCTCAAAACATAATGATCTAAAGGTAGCAGGACTTCTTAAATGGTAATAGCCTTCTCAGACACAAAGTGAAAGATGCCAGGAATTCTGTAGACATAGATGAGGACCAAATCTGCATCATCTCTTCCACATCCTAGTGACTAAAGCAGGTCACAGCAGAATACAGATTCAGTAGGATGGAGTTCCCTAGAATATGGGTATGAGGAGTCCATTGCCATTGGAATTCCAACCTAAAACAGGTGAGCACTAAAAACATAAAATTAGTTAATAAGTGACAGACAGGAGGAATGGCCATATGAACAGCTAAACAGTAATAATCATGAATACATACATCTGCATGGAAGCATGGTAACTTCTAAGTGCTGTGCTGTGCTGTGACTCCAGCCCCCACCAGCCCCATGTTCTATCCCCACACACAAATACCCAGTGCATAAACAAACTGTTTGTAAATATTTTTCACTGAGCTGACTCATCTTTGAACGTTCCTAAGACCATTTGTATATGATACACTGATGTGAACTCTTGTACGGTACTTTCCCAGAATAAACAGCAAAGTGTGCTAGGGATGGCTCACTGCACCACAGTGAAAATTCTTTGAAAATAGTAATAACTAAACTTTTTCATTATATGGCTTGGTTCCAATAAGAAGTAAAACAATCAAAAACAGCTCAGAAAATGAACAAATGCGCCTCCCAAATGAAGAATTTCCCAGATGAAATGTTAAGTCAGTTTTAATGATAGATTCTACAGCGAGGATGTGAATCCACAAAACAACACTGAGCCTAGTGTCTCATGCTACAAACAGTCCGTAGACCCTCTGACTGCATGCTACAGTGTGTATGCCCATGTTAAATATTATAAGCTATTGGGGGGCATGATGTGATCTCTCCAACAGAGAACTAATATTCTCTCAACAGCTTGCTTGCTATTTTCTCTCACTTCTTGGTCTATGTCTCAATGTGGCTTCTGAATTCCTTTTCAGTTTCACATAAGAACCATCCTCTTTCTGAAATTTCCAAGATAATTAAAGAAAACATTTTTAAACGGGTTTTACTCAATTAAATTCAAGAAATATTCACCACTAACTACCAGGTGTCAGGCACGGGTGGATCATCCTTGGCCAAAATAAATACACAAATCATGTCTGTGGTGGCATCTAGCATCCTCAGAGAAGGCCCATAAAAGTTTACTTTGTATGTGGTGATCACCTTCTCCCACCAGCTCATAAAAAACCCATTTAACATAAATGTGTTCTTGCTCCACAAGACTGACTTACAAATAAATCTTTGGCAGAGTTCAGGGTTTGCCTGTGCTGAGAACGGGCCAGGCCAAATGATTTCAAGCGCCTTCCCATCTCTGTCCAGCTTAGCAAGCCTGCAGAAGCGCCCAGAAATGCCTGTCCCTTTGGATGCTGACAACCTGGAGCAGTATGTTCCTAAAGCCTGGTACAAATGTGAGAGATGACTTTTCAGAGACACGTGGACAAACATTTTCTATTTTGATAGATATGTACTTATTTTAATGTGTACCTAAGAATTATGAGTTGTAATTTAAGTCAGTTTTATCTTGGATATTATTACTTAGAATTGAGTTAAGGAGGTTCTTCCATGTCTACAAAGAGTCTTTTTAAGGAAAAGCAATGTGTAAGTAATATATAAAAATGGTACATACATGCAGTCATGAAGGACTCCTGTAGACAAGCGAATTTGGGAATCACTGACATAGTGATGCTGTCAAAAAGGTCAGCTCATGGCCTCCAGGCTTATACTACTCAGATCTTTGATGGGCCATTGACAAGGACACCAAACAACTAGAGATTGACATCACTAATCTGAAGAAATCCCTCGTTTCGATGTCTGAATTGATCTCCAAAAATTGCAAAGGACTTTATTGGACTTGATTTACTCTTCTACAATAGAAAAGACTGTGTACAGCTCTTGACTGTGTATAGCCCTTAAAGAAGAATGTTGCCCTTACATAGACAAGACAGGGAGGGTTAAAGAGAATAAGAAAAAGGTCAGAGAAGGCCCAGAGAAATGACAGGAGAGAAAGAGAAAGAGAAAGAGAAAGAGAAAGAGAGAAAGAGAAGAGAGAGAGAGAGAGAAAAAGAGAAAGAGAGAAGAGAAAGATGAGAGCTGGTACAAGGACTGGTTTTCAACCTCTCCATGGTTGTCAACCCCACTTCCTCCCATTTGGGACCATTAACTGGGTTATTTCTGCTGATTTCTTTTAGTCCCGGGCCTTAAACAGGCTGACTAACTTTGTGATACAACAGATAGATAATTCGGTAGCAAAACCTATTCAGATACATTATCATAAGTTAGCTATGGAGGACACGAGACTCAAGATGAGGTTGTTACTTTATACAGGGTGTTCCTCAAACCCATCTCCACCCAACCTAAAAGAGGAGACTTCCACCCCTAGACCAAGCAGAGAGGGGCTACCCAGAACCTTCTCTGTCTGGCGATCTGAATTCTTGCTTAGGCTGCTGTGGAGAGCTGCAAAGAGCCACGCCCGAAAGATGGCGCCGGCTTCTGCCTTCCGCTATCCCGAAAGCGGGTACTCTCTGTGCTAAACAATTCCTTATTTGGCTAAGGCTGGTGGTCTGGTATGCTTCTGCGTATGTGTGCCTATTGGCTATTGCTACGTGGCCTGTCGGGGTTGGTCAGCCCAGGAGTATTTTAGCCTGGGGGTGGGGCCTCCCCGGGGTCAGAAGATTGTTCAAGGTGCCCGAATAAACTGCCGGAGGAAGAGCTTGTGGTCGTGTCTTACTTGCTGGTCGAGGCAGACACGACAGGCTGCGAGGCTAAGCACTGCAAGGGAATATAAATAAAAGTTTAAAATATCAAGGAAAAAAAAAAAAAAAGGTCAGCACAGTGCAAGCATCTTGAGACCAGACATCCAACATGATAAGAATGGAAACATCTAGCCAAAACATCAAACATTTTTAGCTGGATGCTGGTGACACACACCTTTAATCTGAGCACTAAGGAGGCAGAGCCAGGCAGATCTCTGAAATCAAGGCCACCATGGTCTACAGAGTGAGTTCCAGGACAATCAAGGACTACACAGAGAAACCCTGTCTTTAAAAAAGGGGGTGGGGGGGACAAGAGAAAAAGAAAAAAATCAAATAATGAAAATATCTGTATTTGTAGTGATCATTAAGGTCAGATTTTTTTAAATGTCTTCATTTCAAATATTCTGCTGACTCTTTCCAGATATGGTAAACTGTTTATATGCTTAGACATTGCAGCAACCAAACTGGCATGAGATTATCTCTGAGACAATGTACCAGCCAGTATGTACACCCTTCAGAAGACCATGAGGCCCAAGTTTTAGAAGTTCAGATATATCTAGGTGAAAACACAAAATGTTTCCTCTGAGGTCTGGAGTCAAGGGGATCCGCTGTGTGTGTGAGACTGAGGCTTCCACTCCCATGCTGGGAGCTTTATCCATCCGTTTCTCTTAAAAGATAAGACGATTTTTTTTTCCCTTAAAATTAAAATAGTATTTTCCTTTGTCACATTACAAAAGTAATTTAGGGTCAGCATATAAAAATTAGACAACCAATCTGAACAAAAATAAAATAATAGTTAAGCCACCATGACTCCAACACTAGTTAACTACATGAAAGGTGCTGGGTGACTCCTTCTAAAGGTCTCTTCGTATTTATATATTTCAAAACTGCTGTATTCGTATTGATCATTTTAATGGGGTCTCAGGAAGCATTGTATACTGTCATTGACATTTTTTTCACTATATAAAATCCATGTCTTTTAGTGTGTATGTATAAAAGATTGACAACTATTAGCAACAACATGTTGGCGAAATCATTATGTCTCTATTTATTCCTCCTTGATTGGCTCATTGGTCATAGAATTTCTTCTGAGTTAAAGTTGTAGGTGGCTTCTGTGGGAAACAGGAGATGAAAGTAGTGTGAGCATATGAATGTTGTCTGGGCACATTCTAAAGCATATCTGCTAGCTGTTAGTATCACTAGGTGCCTGTTGTCTGCTGCAGAAGAGCTTGCTTTAGTGACATTGGTAGTGTCTCCTGCTACGCATGCCCCTTTGATGCCTCTCTCATTTTCTGCTTTGAAGCCATGGAAGACCTACCATTAGCACCAGAATGTTGAGAGGAGTGGAGATTCCTCAGGAGGAACATATCCTCAGAGGTAAAGTTCTAAGAACCTCATTGTTTCAGGGATAATTCTGTCTGTCTGCTTCTTTACTGTGCGGGTGCAGGGTTTGGGTCTCCGGGCCTTGTGCTCACTCAGAGCAATGGTTGATCTTTCTGTTTATGTGACTGGATTTAGGATCACCTTGGCCACACAGCTCTGACGTTGAGGAGGTTTACCTGAGGAGAGAAGATCCACCTTTAAAATAGATGCTGGTGTTATGAGAGCGGGGAACGGGGGAATGAGTAAGAAGGGAAACAAGAGCTGAGCACTAAGGTTCCTCTCACTCACGTTCCCATCACTGTCTTCCGTGCCCTAATGCGCTGCATCTCTTCCTTGAGCTGTGGACCAAAGTAAACCCTTCCCTCCTTAAAGTTGCCTTTTGTACATCATTTCGTCACAGCGATGAGAAAGACAACTGAAATGGCTGCCAAGTGCTTTACCACTGAGTCGAACAGTCCTAAGCACCTCTTCAATGGCCCTTGCCTCACCTCTGGTCACTCTTCCCACCCTGGGGTCTGCATCCTTGGAATTACTTGCTAAATAAAGTGCCCATTCCAAGTCCTGCTTTCAGGCTCAGTTTAAGGAATCCCAAATTAAAATAAATCCCTCCTGGGCATTCCTGAGCCCACACTAGCTCTTTTGCCAATGCCCCTCTTATCATACAATATGTATTTGTTATTATTCCGTTGTACAAGAGGAGTGTGCAATTAATTCTATTGCATGTGTTTGTCATATTCTTGTATTACATACGCCATTACATTAATGTGCTCACAAGGTGGAGATTTTGGTTTTATGTCCACCGCAGCACCTAGAATACTTCCCAACAGTGAGTAGGTGCTAGTAAACATTTGCTGAATACTAAACAACCTTCTTCACTTTAGAACCAAAGCAATAAGTTTCAATATTATATTTGATAATTCGGTTTAAATTTCAGCATTTCAAACCTTTCATTGATAATTAGCTGGGTAACCTGGAGGGAACTAACTTCTCTAAGACCCTGTGTCCTCCACGTTAAATGGGACAATGACGTTCACTCTGCCGCCAATGACTTAATCTGCAGAAAGCATCTAGGAAAGCTCTGGATAGTTCCAGGCCCTTCTTTTTCTCTCAACCTGCTTCCTGGAATCAACAAATCCTGGTGGAAAGCAGCTAAACTCTTGTCAGCATCTTCTCCCTCTGATTCTCAGCTCAGGAAGACTCCTACAGAGCATGTCCTTCCGCCTAGGGGGAGGTCAGGAAGCCAGGCTTCTTTCAAGTCCTCCAGCGAGATGCCAATTAGAAGGACATAGCCAGCAGGAAGAGCTACTGGAGAAAACCACACACTTGTTCCAAAACAAAGATCACTCTGCATGTCATAAAAGCTCAGAAATGCCTTCCAGATGTTGTATACTGGGCCTGCACAGATGTTTCCGATGTCAAACCATAAATGTTGGAAACATAAAACATTTGTGCCCCACAGATGTAGAGATTTAATTATACAGTGAATGTGATAAATCTTTAGGTAATAAAAGGAGACCACAAACTGGCCACATTACATTTTTTAAAAATCTGTTTTTCTTCTCCTAACATTGGTGTCCTACTGGGATATTCCCAGATTCCTTGTTTGCATTTTGGTTTTGAGATTTACTGGAGCAGTCACAAAAGGAAAAAGTTGGATTACGTGAACATACGTATTCACAGCCATGCTCATTGAGTTCCCCTGGATTGACGGCTGCTGTCTTTGACAGCTAGGGAGCAAGACGAAGACTGATGATAAGCTTGTCTCTCCAGTCTACATCCCTTAGTGGAAGTGCTGAGTTATTCACAGTGATCTCCTAACTGAATACTCTGGTGCACTGAACGGATCCAGCAGGGACTCAGCACTGCTGCTCACAACTCCACGTCACAGCAAGCCATATTCTGGCATCTGCAAAATCAGACCTTTTCATCATCTCCAACTCAATAATGTGCATGTGTTCATATGTGTGCACCTCTGCACATACCCATGTGCTGTGCACACAAATATGGTGGAAATTTTATCTGCCATATGCACGGTAGGGTGAGAACACAACCTGACAGACATAATACCTCAGGACAAGGCACAGCTCCTCTGTGTTCCCCTTCTATTAACTACAACATATTCTCTTCTCCCTAGGAATCTCAATATTCCAAAACACTGCATTTATTTTTTGTCTTACGTTACTTCTCTATTGCTATGAAGAGACATCACCAAGGCAACTATTAAACAGACTCTATTGTGAGCTTACAGTTTCAGAGGATTAGTTATGGCAGGGAGCATGGCAGCAGTTAGGCAGGCATGGTGTGGAGGCAGTAGCTAAGGGCTTATACCTTTAGATAACAACCACAAAGCAAGACAGACGGGAGACAGAGAGACAGAGAAAAAGAGACAGAGGCAGAGAGACAGAGATACACACTGAGCAGACAGAGACAGAGGCTGAGAGACAGAAAGACAGACAGACACACACACACAAAGAAAGAGAGAAAGAGAGAGAGAGAGAGAGAGAGAGAGAGAGAGAGAGAGAGAGAGATATCACTGACTGGAAATGGGAAAGACTTGGTTTTTAAAACCAAACTCACAAAGCTTCCTTGTGACATACCCCTCCAACAAGACCACACCTCTAATTCTTCCCAACAGTTCCACCAAGGTCCAAGCATCTGCATATATGAGCCCATGAGGGCCATTCTCATCAAACCACCACATTTTTGTATGTTGTAACTCAAAATGTTTATTAGACAGTTGATACTTTATCAGTGTCTTAAAGTGATACCCAAATTTACAAGGTTTTATCAACCTTCATAAATAAAGTCAGAATACCAAAGAGGTGTTTAGGAAAACAGGACATACCCCCAAGTCTCATCAAAATCTGGTGCCTCTCATAACATTTATAAATAGCAAACAGTAATAAAATGAAAAATGTATTATTCTTTCCATGGAAGTTTAAAGTGTTTTGAATTTTCTCAATGACTATGATTTTATACTTACAATCTACTGTGTTATTTTGAAATGTTTTATTACTTAGATTATTTCATTCTCAGGAATCTGAAATTTACTTAGAATCTTTATTTGTGGAGAAGAAAACCTTTTGATAAAAACATACATGACCATAACTGCATAAATTTGGTGGCATATGTTTAAAGTATATTTTATTTTTGTTCTCTGATTCACCAATCCTGAAGGAAAATAACATGTTTATAGCAATTTATCACTACTAAGTTATATTTATAAGGCATGGCTTCAGAATGTATCTTATTATGTAAGGTCACACCATCTTATTAAAGGATAAACTGCATGTTCTTACCTATATGCAGACTCTAGATAACAATACATGTACTTATGTAAACAAGTGCACATAAGGGTACAGTGTTGACCTGTAGAAAAGAGAACAAGAAAGGCTAAGTACCAGAGTTGAGGAAAGACTGGATGAAGGTGATGGATACAAGTTATATACATATATAAAGGATGTAAAGCTAATTGTTTATGTAGCTCTAACTCTGTCGTGAAGTTTGGCTTTGGTAGTGGATAAGTGTTCAAATATATATCAGCATTGAAAGTGCAAAATTTAATGTGAAGCTTCACAGTTTCCATTTTGATGTCAATTCTAATTGTGTATAAATTCATTAAGTTGTAGACTTTGAATCTGCTTAGTTTGGGTGTGTGATGTTTTTATTTATTTGCTAGGGGTTTTATATTTATTTTAAAAATATTGGTATGGTTTGGAAACATATGTCTTGTCTCCACCATAAATTTTTAATCATTTTACTTTTAGTGTTTTTAATTTTGGTTTTTAATTTGTTTATTTTTGCACGTGTGTATGTACATTGTGTGAGTTTATGTATATCACATGTGTAAAACCAGCAGCAACCAGAAGAGGGCATTGGATCTGGAACCAGTGCCATGTGGGTGCTGGGAACTGAACCCAAGCCCTCTGTAAGGGCAGTCATCCCTCATCTGAGCTATCTCTCCAGCCTCTGAGATATATATTTAATCAGCTCCAAACATCAAGAATAGAAAATGCATCTTCTCAGTGAATTTTCTTGAAACACTAGGAAGAATGCCATTCGGTCTGTATTTTAATAGGTTATAATGAGAAGTTTGGGTAAATAGGATACATAAACTATTGTCAGGGAAAGAGTACAAAAAATAATTGGTAGATCTGATGCAGGTCTGCTGATCATATTGATAAACATAGTACTGAGATGTTTTGGTTTTTTTATTTATTTATTTTCCGCAAACTGTGATTTAAAACAAAGTATTTTACAAAGAAAGTATGGAACATTAGACAATAAAGGCTTTTAATAATTTGCCTCAGTTGTCTGTGAATCTCTAAAGGGGCTGCAGGGTGGAGAGAAGTCTTACAGGATGGGTGGGTACTAGACACATGATGACAGAGTACAGGGAGGATGCTGGGGACAGAAGGACTAACATGAGGGTGAGGGGATGGGCATGGGCATGGGGGAGGAGTTGGGGGAACTAACTACAACTAAAGACATCTAATAAAGCCATGTGGAAAACTATTGTTTTGTAAGTTAATTAAAAAATATATAAACAAAAAACTAAGCTTGAACAGAGGTACTCTGTATGGATGGACAATGTTGCTCCCAGATATGATAAGTTAAAAAAAAAAAATTCCATTTGCCAGGCATGAGAGCCCTCCAATAATTTTTGGGTCGGGGGGTTCTAAAGTTCCTCCTCCCTCCAACCTCATAGACTTTTGTCATTGCACCTTTTTACCCAAAAAAATAAACTAAAAGCCTTGGGCGGGAGGATACAAAAAGGTTTAAAACTGAGCTATGTTTCAGAAAACTGAGTCAGGAGGGTGTCCTGTTAGGCAGCCACAACCACCTAACCTGATTGCAGGGACCCAGGGGCTTTTGACAGTTTAGGTAGGCCCATGTGACATGCTTCAAAAGTTTCATCCCCTAACATGAAAAAATAACTTTTTTTAAAAAAAGCCTATTGCTAAAGACATCAATCGGGTTGCAGGACAAGAAATCAATTTTTAAATTGACTAGAAGCCTTCTCCCCAGAATATTCATTCCGGAAGGGTTTTGTCTGATGCTGGGGAAAAGTCATAAAAAAGTGTGCCACTTGAACCCGGGACCCAGTACAACTGGTGAAAACAATGTTTTTACGGTCAAGTAGGGGCATGGGTTAAGAAATAAAAAAACCCCTTTCGATTGGTTGGGCTGCTTTCCCGGGCAACAAAAGCAAGGTAAACCCAAAAAAACCCAAGGGTAGGGAGGCCCCCAAAGGAACCTATTTTTGGTTTGGGGTGTTCGATAAAAACTATTTTCCCAAATATTTTGTTTATTAAAAATTTAAAGCCTTAACCTTGGGAGAAAACTTCTCTTTTTTGGAAAAAAAAAAAAATTTTAAAAAAAACAAAATGACTTAATTTAAAATAAAAACTTTTTCCCCCCCCCCCAAAAAGGGGGAAAATTGGGAAGGAGAAAAAAATGGAAAAAAGGGTGGGAAAAGAGTTAAAACTGTCCCCTGGGACATAAACCCTCACCCCAAAAATAAGCAAAGGGTTTTCCCCAAAACTAAAAATTTACCTTTGGGGGAAGGGGTAGGAGCACAAGGAGGAAATTGGGGGAGTAAATTCGGGGGGTTTTTTTTTTTATTCTTGAAATTTTTCCCGAAAAAAGAAAAAAGGGGAAAGGAAGGGAAGGGGAAAAGGAGAAAGGGGGAGGAGGAAAAGAGGAGGAGGAAAGGGAAAGGGGGGAAGGAGGGAGAAAAGGGGGAAAGGGGGAAAAAAGGAGAAAAAAAAGGGGGAGGAGGGAGGGAAAGGGAAAAAGGGGAGGAGGAGGGGGAAAAAAGGAAAAAAAAAAATTTTATTTAAAAAAAAAGGGAAAAAAAGAATGTTTAAATTCCCTGTTAGGAAGGATGGAAACATGGGGGAAATTTCAAATAATTTTCCAATTTTGTAAAAAAATTTTAAAAAAAAAAATTTTCTTCTTTACACACGGGAAAAATTGGGAAGACCCGTAATTCCCAGGAACTCCCCGTCTAAGTTTAGAAAACCAAAAATGTTTTCTTTTCAACCTAACAAAACAGGGGGAAAAGCAATGCCCCAACTGTGAAGGGGTTTTTTTTTTTTTTTTGAAAAAAAGGTGTGATAATTAAACCCTTCATAAAACTAATAAAAAAACGGAAAATTCCCGCCCCTTTTGGGGGGGGGTTTTTTTTTTTTTTGGGGGTTTTAATTTTTTTGTTTTTTTTTTACAATAAAAACCCCCGGGTTTTTTTGAGTTTTGCCACTTTTTGGGTGGGTACAAGGGACCCACCTGGCCAAAAAAAATTTTTTTCCCCCCCCTTTTTCCCTTGTTTTCCTTTGAAAAACTCAAGAAAAAAATTTTTTTTAAGGGGAACTCAGCCCCGTTTTTCCACCAAAAGACCCCTCCTTCCCCCAAAGGAAATTCTAGGGTTGTTAAAAAATTTAAAACTTATAAACAAATTTCCCCCAAAAATGGGGTCAAATAAAAAAGCTTAGGGCCCCAAATAAATTCCTCCTTTTGATTAAAATCCTTCATAAGAAGTTGAAATGAAAACCACTTTATTTAGAAAAAAAGAATAAAAAATTTTTTAAAAAAAAACTTGGGCCCCAAATGGGAAAAAAAAAATTTAACCCCCTTTCGACAAATAAAAAAATTCCTTAGTTATCTAATAAAACAATTTTTTTTAAAAAAATTTTTAAAGGGGGGGGGGAAAACAAAAAAATTAAAACAAAAAAGGGATCAAGGCAAGGGAGGGAAAAAAGAAAAAATAACCCAAACCAGCAAAGGGGTTTAAAACCCCCCTTTAAAAAAAAAAGAAGGAAAACAGTTTTCCCCACCTAATGGGGGCAAAATAACCCAAAAAAAAGGGGAGGTGGGACAAAAATAAAAAAATGGGGAATCAAAGGACCCAGAAAAATAAATTTTGAATTTAAATTTTCTAAAAACCGAAAAAGGGGTTCTAGGGAAAAATTAAAAAAATTAATTAACATCAAAAACATGGTTCCACCCCAATTTCCCCTTTAAAACCCCCGGTAGAAAAAAATTAAAAAAAATTTTACTTTTTAAAATCAAACCTTTTGATTTTTTTTTTAAAAAAATCTTGAAAATGGAAAAAAGGGAAAAAAAAAGGGGGACCCAAGGTTTGGATTTTGACAAAGAAGGTTTCCCCCACAGAATTCTTTTCCCAAAAATTTTCCCCTTCCACTTTTTTTAAATTAAGGGCCGAGCAACTCAAAAGCCCTGAAAATGGGGAAAACTTTTTCTGAAGCCTCCCCCCCGTATGAAAGAAATGACTTAAAGCCAAGGGACCTTTTTTTTACCAACAGGTTCACACTTTTAATTTTTTTCCCCCAGCTTTTCCCCCCGCCCATTTGAAGACTTTTTTGGGGGGAAACTCCATAAAATCCTTTCAAGGCGAAACACCCTGAAACAAAGAAAACCCCCCGGAACCTCTAAAAGGCAACCCGGGCCCCCAACCCGTTTCCCCTAGGGCCAATTTCCCGAGCTCAACCTTAAACTTCAAGCCCGGGGGGGAAAGGGGAACAACCACAAAGTAAGGACTCCAACTTCCCCTTTTAAAAACCATAACCCAAAGTTTGCCCCTAAAAAAATGAAAACAATTAGACAGGATTTTTTATTTCCCCGTGGCATTAATTCTTTTTCTTTTTTAACTTTTCCTTTTTAATTCTAGGCAATATTTTTTTTTCCTACTGTCTTTTTAAATTTTTATGGGGAAATCACCCTTTTTGTTTTAAAATTTGCCCCCTCCTAAAACTCCCCAAAAAAACTACAAAAAAAACCCTAGGGGGAAACTGTAAAAAAATAAAAAAAGATAATACCCAACCAAATGGGAAAAAATTTTTGAATCTTTTTAACAAAAAAAAAAAGTAAAAAACCCTTAGGAAAAAAAATTAAAAAACTAAAAGAAGAGATTTTTTAAATTTTCAAATTCCCAATTTAAAAAAAACATTCAAACCACATAAAACCCCCTTATTTCAATTTTCCACAACCCCACACAATTTACACTCCGGGGGGGCCGGGCCCTTTTCCCTTAAAAAAGGGTGTTTTTAAAGCCCTAGGCCCCTTTTCAAAAAAAAAAAAGGGAAAAAATTAGGAAAAAAAAAAAACAAGGGGTTTTTGAAAATAAAAATCTGGGAAAATTTTTTTAATAAAAAAAATTTTAAAAAAGAAAATTTTCAAGGGGATAGACGCAGTTAAAAAAAAATTAATTTTTTTTTAATGGAACCAAACAAAAAAATAAAAAAAATTTTTTGGTAAAAATCCCAAAAAATTCGTTTATGTTAAAAATTAAATATATAAGTTTAAAAACCCTTTTAAAAACTTAAAAACCCCTGAAATAAATTTTTTTTAAAAAAAAAAAGCACACTTAAAAAATTTTGACTTTAAAAATTTTTTTTATTAAAAAATAATAGTTTTTTTATTCCAAATAAAATCCACAGGTTTTTTAAAAGCTTCTTCTGGTTTTTTTTTTAAAAAAAATTCCCATTCCCTTTCTCAAAAAAAAAATTTTTTCCCCCCCTTTTACCTTAAAGGGGGGGCCGGGGCTTTTTTAAAAAAATTTTTTTTGGGGGGTTTTTTAAAAATAAAAAAAAATATTCAAAACACCGAAAAACCATTAAAAAAAAACAAAAATTTTAAACATTCCCAGGAAAATAACTCCCTTTAAGGCCCCAAGTTTCCCCCTTTTGGGGGATTTAAAAAAAAAATAAGAATGCTTCCAGTTAAATGCCACTTTGGGGAAAAAGGGGTGTTTTCCTTAAAATTCCCTCAAAAAATTGCCTTTATATTTTAATTTTATTTAAAAATTTAAAAATAAATTTCGGGCTGTGCATTGCACACACATATTATGTTAACATGGTCCTCATCATCTTTTTTCCTTTGAAAGAATTATTACATGTACTTATTTATGCATATTTGTGTTCTTGCATGCAGAGTTCAAAACTCAGACTCAGGTGTCAGCCTTGGCAGTAAGTGCCCCACCTGCTATTCCATCAGACTTTTATTGGGAAACCCTGGAATAACCGGGAACTTGTAACAACCCTTCTTCATCACCTTGTACAGGGTGAGCCATGATGTCTGATATCTCTCTCTCTCTCTCTCTTTTCCCTCTCTCCTCTCTCTCTCTCTCTCTCTAACACACACTTCTATCTCTATCATCTATCTCTTATCTAGCATCTATTATCATCTAGCATCTATTATCTATCACTAATCTCTATCTATCAACTATCTATTTTCACAAATTATTTATCATCATCTATCATCTATCAACAATCTATAAATCATTTATTATCTATCTATCTATTCTCCATCCATCCATCCATCCATCTATTTATCTAATATCTACTTATCTATCATCACCATCTATCTCTCTGTTTTGTCCCTGTCCCCCTTCTCCATCTTTAAGAAGGCAGGGAATTTTTTTAAAATCTCACATAACAAGAAACGGGGTTTATCCTTACACAACCTGCAAAGACTTGGAGGCAATCTTGACTTCCTAGTGAGAGGCAAGGAACAAATGTTTTAGGCCACTAAATCTGTGGTGAATTGTAAACATAACACTTGATAATTAAATGAGGTATGTGCCAAGGAGACATTCACAGAGCGCAAGTGCTAGCTGACCATGGAGAGGCACAATAATTCTTTTTGTTTTAAAAAGATAAGGTGGAGGACAAACAACAAAATTGTCAGAAGGAAAACATGAGAAAGTTTGTTAAGAACAACTGTCACATCTCCTCCCTCTGCTTTATGGCTTACTAAAAATTTATAAGATAAAACTCAGATGTGCACAGTCTGCCCAGATCGTCACTGATTTTATCTTTGTCATATTAATCTTGTCACTCATTCTTAAACAAACCTTTTGGACTTGTTTTTCCATTTATTATTCTTTTTTTAGTTAGCATAGAAAATAATAGGTTTCATCACGACATTTTATACAAATATAGCATTGCATCTTACTCTGGTTCATTTGCCCCAGCCTCTCTGCTGCCCTCCTACACCATCTTCCTCTACCCAATTTCTTCTCTCTCTCTCTCTCTCTCTCTCTCTCTCTCTCTCTCTCTCCCTCTCCTCCTCTCTCTCTCTCTCTCTTATATGTGAAATAGAAGCCCTGCATGTGAAACAAAACATGATATTTGTCACTCTCCTTTCTTGTCTTCCCACTTAATAAACTGCTCATAATTTCATTCAGATAACGCTATTCAAGAAACAAACATAACTTGTTTCATCTCACTTATGTGACAATTTCCAGTTGCATCCATTTTTCCCGCAAATGACATAATCTCATTCTTCTTTATGGTCAAGTAAAATTCCACTGGGCGTTTTCTATACCTGTTTATCTGATTATGGACAACTAGCTGCCTCCATGTCTTGATTATTGCAAATAACATGACAATAAATGTGGTGTTTGGATAGCTCCATATGGTGCTGGTTCAATTCCTTTTGTTTGCAGCCTGGGAAGACTGGTCCATATATGCTTTACATTTAGCTCCCTACAGAAACCCCCACACTGGCTTCCACAGGGATCACACCAGTTTGCACTGCTATCAGCATTAATAGGCCCCTCTTTTCCCACAAACCCAATCTGTGATATTTTGAGTGGGGCAACGTATTTAAATGAGAACCTCTCTACAATAGATTCACTACCTAGAACACTCAGTCCCTGGTTGGTGGCCTGTTTGGGAGATTATAGAACCTTAAGATGTGCATCCTTGCCGGAGGAAGCACATCAGGTAAGGTTCGTTCCCTCCACTTCTAGTTTACTTTCTGAGCTTCCTGTGTGACAAAATGTGGCCATCTTGCTTCCTGCTCCTGCACCT